>CM062269.1:36147131-36237131 GCA_031216635.1 Dissostichus eleginoides | reverse complement strand
CTACTGTTTATTTGATTATTATTTGAGCGCCAGTGCCCGGCAGACAGACTGAGTGTGTGTGTGTGTGTGTTTCCCGCAGGTTGTACGGGATTAAATGCGCTAAATGCAACATCGGCTTCAGCAAGAACGACTTCGTGATGAGGGCCCGCTCCAAGGTGTACCACATCGAGTGTTTCCGCTGCGTAGCCTGCAGCCGGCAGCTCATCCCGGGGGATGAGTTCGCTCTGCGGGAGGACGGGCTCTTCTGCCGGGCCGACCACGACGTGGTGGAGCGGGCCAGTCGGGGCTCCGGAGACCCGCTCAGCCCGCTGCACCCCGCCAGACCGCTGCAGATGGCAGGTAATGTCCCGGGCAAAAGGCTGACACCAGGACTCTCACAGCTGGAACATATTCTGTGCGCTGTACCGCGATCGGCCTGGCTGCGACTCTTTTCTTTTCACCAAGTTCCAAAGCCTATTTCCGTGTGTCGTGTCTGGATTTTGATACTTAAAAAATGGATTATCTGAATTGGCTCTCCATAAAACGGAAGAGTGTGATGTCTCATGTTCTGATCTGCACTTCTTCTATTTCACATCGCCACTGAGAGTTAACTGTGCGCAGTGCAGAGTGATTTAGTGGCGGGTCTGATCTTTGTGTTCATGTAGATGTCATGCAGTCTCATGCAGGGACATAACTAACATGCATCTGCTAGTTGACTTGGAGAGGTCGGACTGGTTCAGTCTTCTCCTCCCATAGAGGCGATGTTTTGTGTTTTACATGCTCTTTCTGCATACCTCTGCCGGCCAGGCCCTCAGATTAGATACAGGGCGCTGCTGTCAGAAATACCCCAGGTTATCAGCGCTGTGCGGGCTCTGCAGTCTGGAGAGGGTTTGGCTCGCCAATTATTTTAAATCTAGGATCAGACGAGCCTGGAATATGGTTCTATGTTGTTGCATTGTTATGCCAAATACTGCAGCTTTACAACTGCAGTTTGTAATGTGTGTTAAGAACGGTTTCTATCTGCAGGGATAAACTGTGTAGCTGCAAAGTTGTTCAGTTGTTGCAAAAACTCAAAAGCCCTGTCCATTCAAAAGAAAGGGTCATTGTGTGTTGTACAGACAGATGAACTGATGTTGCCTTCCCTGGGTTCTTCTCCCTCCTTCCCAACAGCAGAACCAATCTCGGCCCGGCAGCCCGCGCTGCGGCCTCACGTCCACAAACAGCCGGAGAAGACCACCCGAATCCGGACGGTGCTAAACGAGAAGCAGCTGCACACGCTGCGGACCTGCTACAACGCCAACCCGAGGCCCGACGCCCTCATGAAGGAGCAGCTGGTGGAGATGACCAGCCTCAGCCCGCGGGTCATCCGGGTCTGGTTCCAGAACAAGCGCTGCAAGGACAAGAAAAGGAGCATCCTGATAAAGCAGCTGCAGCAGCAGCAGCCCAACGACAAGACGGTGAGAGCTGGACTACATTTGAACGGATTATGTCTTTGCGCAGAGACAGACTCTATACATTGCAAGTCAACATTCACAAAGAACATTTTTAACGCGGGGGTTTCCTACATTTAAAGCAGCCGTCATTTAAGCCAAGGGCAGTCACTTTTATTCACACAACTCCTTATCACAAGTGTGTCTCAGAGTGGAGGACAGGGCGATGTAACAGCCCCCCCCCCCCACACACACACACAAGTGTATTAATCCGTCTCTCTGTTTGTTTATTTGTTTGCTTGCTTATTGATTGTTCTGCTGATTGACTGGTGGATTAATTTCAGATGCCCCTCTCACCATTTCCTCCTCTACACACTCACGCGCACATACAGACACGCGCATGAACACACACAGACGCGCGCGCACAGTGAGAGATGTGTATCTGGGTACTGACCCCCCCCCTCTTGCAGAACATCCAGGGGATGACGGGCACCCCGATGGTGGCGGCCAGTCCGGAGCGGCATGACGGCGGCCTGCAGGCCAACCCAGTGGAGGTGCAGAGCTACCAGCCGCCCTGGAAGGTGCTCAGCGACTTCGCCCTGCAGAGCGACATCGACCAGCCGGCCTTCCAACAACTGGTTCGTCGCTTTTATTCATTATCCATTACTGCATATGTATTTCATTAGTAACACTATTCTGTCATTAATTTCTATTTTATATTTGACATGCAGTTGTTCTTGTGTGAAGAACAATCCATTCTTCTCTGTTTGGAAACTTTATTTTCGGTTACAATTTGACCACACACATTAGTTGTATGCCTGCTCTATCCTTGCGTGCAAAGGCTATATGGAACACTAGACTGATATAGGGTTCTGAAACCCATATTAACTACATTATTTTAGCTGGTCCTCCTTCATTGAGATTGTTTTAGTTATTTAAATGTATACTGTTTCCGTGGATGCTCATCATTCCACCTGTTTAAAGACCCTCCACTACAGTGATCTATATATAATAATATCCTCAGATAAAAAATGCCTGTATATGATTCGGCTTCATGACAAACACAAACACAGCACCAGTGATGGATTTTAAACCTTTGGAGTTATATTTATTTGATCCCTATCGGTGTATTTGTTTTGGACACAAACCCCCAAAAACTCTTAAAATAACTTCCAGCAAAGACACGGTGAGGTCAATTAATCAAACCTTTATTCATCCCGGGAACACACTCATTTACAGCAGAGCACTGAACAACGCACCACACACACACACACCACACACACACACACACACACACACACACACACACACACACACACACACACACACACACACACACACACACACACACTATTATTAGCATTGATGAAAATAACTGGAATATGACATGCGGTATACAGCCCCCTGGAAGCTGAGCTGTGTGAAGACAAGAAACAGTTAACATGTTTGAATTATTTAATTTAGAAATATATACATACAGATTGCTTCTGTACCCCGAGTAGAATGATTTCATGCATGACTTCAGAAACTATACTGTATGTTTTTACTTTAATATAAAGAAAAATATCCCATTGAGCCTAATACGCCTACCTGTAGGCCTACTTGGTCTGAGTGGGTTTTCCAC
Organism: Dissostichus eleginoides; assembly: GCA_031216635.1. Classification (NCBI taxonomy): domain Eukaryota; kingdom Metazoa; phylum Chordata; class Actinopteri; order Perciformes; family Nototheniidae; genus Dissostichus; species Dissostichus eleginoides. The sequence continues at coordinate 36,234,098 of CM062269.1, read as the reverse complement.
GCAGCCGCTGGTTTCCCCTTTTCTTAATATGCTCCAATTATGACGCAGAAACCTAAGAAAGAGTTCATCATGAGCCTCCAGTGTGCTTTTTAAAATGTTTTGCAAGTTCATTTTCATATGTAGATGAGACCAGAGAAATCCTTTATTCGTCCCACAGTGTAGAAGTGTACAAAGTTACAGCAAAGGGACAGTGCAGAAAACAGGCATACAAGTAGTTGAGGTAATTAATAAAGAGGCAAGCACACGTTAATAAAAGAAAATCCAATAAGTACAAATCCATTTAAAAACTAAAGTAAGCATAGCCTATCATTATACACATGAAGTGAATATACAAAAAGGAGGTAGCAGGGAAGCATTACATGTGTGTAAAAAGTGAATATACAGTAACAGAGTTATCTCTCCACAGTGGGCTTACAGTCTGGGTATCGAAATGACAGCGTCAGCCAGTAAACAGTAGGCTATATATTAAATATAACAGTGTTATTACACATGATGAGAAATTAACAACTGAGGAAGCTGTGGAAAAACTGGATAATAATGTAAACGATAGTCGGATGTAAATGCACCAGAACATGTATCCATAGCCGCTTTTGGTTGGCGCATCTCCAACCTTCCCTTGCGGTGTGTCCATGTGTCTGACCGCTGCTCTTGTCCCGCAGGTCAGCTTCTCGGAGGGTGGGCCGGGCTCCAACTCGACGGGCAGCGAGGTAGCGTCCATGTCGTCCCAGCTTCCGGACACGCCGAACAGCATGGTGTCCAGCCCCATCGAGGCCTGAGGACTGACGGGAGCACTCCCCCTGCTCATCCCATCCCTCCCGACTGCACCAACAACCCCCCTGGTTGTATTTTGACACTGTGAAGACAATCATGGGATTTTACCACAGCCTCATTCTATAATGTCCATCCCGAAGAGGCGGACGGATGCGTCATGGCCGGTGCTGCACGCGCACACGCCTGGTTATAGTTGCCAAAACGAGAAGACATGAACCATCCATAAATGGGACCTCTGAGTAGGAGAGACATCTAGATCTTGCGAAATGCTGTGCGCTACTTTGAATAGAAACATTGACTGGTGACTTTTTTAAATATTCGGTCCACGCACTTCATCCTGTAATAGACCACGAGGAGGGGAACAGCACTGCTTTTCTTCATTTAATTACACGGTTTCCTTCATGACCCGAAAGCATTTGCAACAAGGTATACCTCTCTTTTGCCACAAGCTTCGTGGGACATTTGTGTGAATCAGTGTCCGTCCGAGAATTTTTTTTTTCTTTCCCAAAGATGTGTATAATTAAGTCAAAAATACCGTTAGTTCTGGAAGAAAATGTTTCGTTTGTTCCCGTGCAACAACATTTATTTATTATTTATTGTCGAGACATTTGCCACCTTTTGTGTAACTTTCTTAACTGAAGTAAAAAGAAACAAAAACGATCGGCGTTTGGTCTGTGGGTTTTCTATCGCAGTTGATCTTTATACGACAATTAGAGAGGTGGGCTCTTTAAAGGGTTTCTTCTCGTTGTGAAAATCCTCACATGAGGCGGAACATCAGCTCTATTAGATGGCTTGATGGATATGCCGTGGTTAATTGGGTGTCATGTTGGTGCACGTGCTGTCTCAGTTTACCTGTTGGCTGCCTGGCTGCTTTAGAACTAACTCCACTGCAAACTGAAAAAGCTTAAGACTCTTAAACTCTTATTTTTATAGAATCAAAATTCAATGTAAAGTGAAATGTTCAGAGCCATATGACATCTTGATTTTACAGCCATCTTCTGTCCTCATGTTTACAGGACAGAGATATTGTTTTAGAATATTACAACTCAATAGGAACTGTAGTTTTAAGAACAATCTGAATAGAAATTACTTCAGATATTCCTGGCCCATGGCTTTTCGACGTCCAACAGCCAGATTACAAATAATATAAATATTACACACAGTTGGAGGCCTTATATAGTCTGAGTTTAAGTAATAATTGTCTGACCTCTCTATTCCAAAAGAAGAATATGTGTTGCTCTTAATTGGGAGTCAATGATATTGCTGAATGTGTTCAAATTTAGGAAACTCCACTCATCTTTGTTTAATGATAACCATCGTGGTTTAGAAAAAAGTGCTATTTAGTTTTTTATGTCCTGTGTTTTTTAAAGGTGATTGTTGTGTGAGGATCTGTACAAGCATGGAGCTTATGTTCTTCATGTCTAAATGCAAAACTAAATTATTTTTAATTCAGGGGATGGGATCAGGTAATATTCAATATGTAAAAAAATCAGGTTTGAAATTGTTGGTGTGTGTGACTGCGCTCACTGACAGACCGTAGAATTCTGTCCTTCAGACACTGAACACTCTCTTCAGTGTCCGATTTTACTGCAATATGGAAGCAAAGGAGTGACATGAGTTGATGTTATACTTTTGTCAGTGCATCATTTTCACGGCTGCTCTGATTACCTTTGCTTATCTCATTCTGCAGTGAGCGATGTGCACGTTCTGTGTAGCATCTATATCTGCAGCTTCTGAAAAAGCTGAGCACTTTACTTAACTAGCAGTCTTACAATTCTCTTATTTATTAGCTAGTTGATTTGATTGCAAAGCAAAAAAGAACAGAAACACACATGTGTCTCTCTCTGCAGGTAAATGCACTCCTAAAAGCGTGCTTATTACACCAAATAATATTTCTTACAAATGTTGTTTCTATTATAACTATCCAAAAATAGCAAATTTTCCATAAACAACACATACAAACACAAATTGCCTAAATATGACATTGTTTCAGGGGAGGCCTTTGAAAGCTTTTTAAAAGGAACATAACAAAATCAGCTGTTTTTGTCATGTTATCCTAACAGAAGCTGATTGTAGGGCTGCTACCATAGGAGTAAATACATTTCAATCATTTTAATTTAATGTCAAGTAGCTGGCATTTTGTGCCAAACTCATCCCTGTGCTAGAGAAAGGCTGAATAAGGGGCCAGTTCTTTGAACACATGTTGCGTTTATTACCGTTAACATGACTGTGGTGCATCACATGAAGGGAACGATCTCTCTGAAAACACACATTTAGAAGTAATAACTGATACGCATGCATTGCGGTTTGCAAAATAATGAAAGACAGCACATGTCATTTTTAGCAGGAAATGTAATGTATTATGTAAAAGGAATACAAGTATAGGCTTAATAGCACATTTGATAGAACAAATATCATTATTTGGAACAGGGAGAGTTTTGATGAGAGTTAATAGGATATTATGAGTAGTTCTGCTTAGAAAAGCATTATGTGGAAGATTTGTTTCCAACTGTTAATCATGAAGTGTCATGTTGAAATGTGTGACCTGAAAGGATGCTAACAGGTATAGCACCTGGTGTAGTTCACACTGTAGCTACTGAGTGAAGTTAGCGAAGTCACGGCAGTATTATTCATTGAAGATGTCCTATTCGTCGGGGGAAGTTTCCTCTGAGTCAGTCTTCAGTATTTTTTCCCTTGACGTTATGAACACATCTGAATAAGGCCACTCTTTGCATTTTTCCTTGGTTTAGTTTCTCACCCAGAGACTGGTGTGCACCATTTACCTCTAGTGTGCTATGAGTAAGTACAGAAAGTGATGAGTATCCTGCCAGATTCAATCACCACTGTTAAGCATCTCTGTACACCTTCTAACTGTTTTGCAGATTTTAAAACCAGATAACCACCTTTTGGGCAGCAATGCAATGAATCTGAATCTTTGCATAACATCATCAATGAATGACCTGAACATTTGTACAATCAATTTTCAACATAAGATTTGAGAGCATGCTGAACTGACAGCCTACAGTGAGTTGAGAAGAGTGAGGCCAGAGGGCTTTATCTCTGTACGAGCGTACTGCCTCTGGCATTCTCCCTACATCCAGGAAAATGCATCTCACTGCGCCTGTCGGCCGGGTTTTTCCACTTCTCGCCATTTGAAGAGATGCAGTGGGGGGAGTGTCACTAGCAATCAACCAATGCACTGTAATTTTGGTGTCAAGATTCACTGTATTTTGCACCTTCTGTCTTCTGCTCAACAGCACTGCACCGTGCACCTGAGCCACACATGCTTTTCAAGTCTGTTCCACTTTCACTACGCTTTCCAACCAACATCTACCTCCGAGGGATCTTTACTCCAACTGAAGCAATCATTTCCATAAGCAGAGTGTGTGTATGCATGTTTGATTATCAGCAGCAGCTGCCATCATCAACAGCTTCCACACTGTAGTCATTCAGTTGTATTGATGACTTATAAAGGCTTTTAAAGGTTGTCCAAATGGTTAAGATTTGGTTCCGGTTTATACAAGAAAAAGACTTGATCAGGGTTGGGAAATATCATGGTTTGGCTGAAAATAAGTTCCTTATTCTGGTTTGCAAATTACATGCAGGGTAAGTCCCTCCTTTGAGGCAGCTATCTTCCCATTGAGTTTACTATTTGATTTAAATAGACTTCAGTTAAATGTGCAATTAAATCATTTAAATCATTGTTGAACATTATCAACAGATCAACAAGTTTTTGGGTTAGAAGCCTGAAATAAGGTCTGTGATTAACACAAGCTTAAGAGATGTTCACTTTTTTTTCCCTCACAAATATGTTAGTAAATACCCCACTGGTGAATGTCTGAAGGTCCGATGTGTCATTAAAATGGCGGAAGCGAACAAGTGACTAAATGACACTGCTCTCCTCATGGCAGAATTTGCAGTGGTGATGCGCTGTCATGAAACCATGATATAGTTATTTTTCACCAAAGCCTTTTACTTTTGGCGTTTGCATTTACTTTTTAGAAATCATAAATGTGGTGTAAATGTGTGGAGATTATCCTGCTTAACAATACCTGTTAGTATCATTAAGGTGTGTTTGCCACAGATCTTATTTTCTGCATTAATCTGCAATCGAATGCAAAACTCCCATTTCTTTTTGTCAATGACGCCGTGCAATGCTAACTCCCGGGTGCACCTACTAAAATACCTCATCACTGCACTGAAAAACGAAAACCTTGACTTTAATTAAATGTATTATGTCAACAGATTACACATAACTGTACTAAGTTAGTTGAGAGCAATAATATTAAGTTAAAATATAAAATAAGTCTTACAACTTATTATTGTTTTTTTTTACTAACCCTAATACAGATATAAGAAATTAGCTGACATATGCATTTAATTAAAGTCAACGTTACAGTATTGTTTTGTTTTTTTCAGTGTGCACCACTCTATATAACATCCTTGATCCCTGCAAATGGGATAGTTTGTTTGGCTTAAATCCAAAGTGGCACAAACAAGAAAACAACAACAACTTGCTTCCCCGTAGCAGAGCGTGCAGCGGCTGGGAGACAGACACATCCTCCGTTAGCTTTGAAGCAACACAGCATATCAAAGTGTAACTTATTCAGGCCAGGAGGGAAAAAGCAAGAATATTGTGATAGTATTTGAATATGCTATATTGTAGTTCATTCCCTGCTCAGAGTAATCTAAGTTCACGGTGGTTCTGCTGACAGCATGGGGTTGTTCTTTGGTTTTATGCAAATTAATGCATCATGATGTCACTGATATGCAAATGAGAACATGATGTCTTCTGGCAACTTGAAGTTCTTTGGAGCTATAGTGCGAGCTACTTACATTGACAAATATTTGGCAACACTGGAAAATGCTGAAAACAGTTATTTGGTCCTCTTAGGGCAGGATAAGGATTTCATCAAGTTTATTTTAGAAAAATGACTCCAATCAAGGTCACACAGTCTGAATTGGTGTGTATGAATATCCTGTAGAGTTCATCAACATTGAAACAACATTGACACATAAAATGTGAAGTGGAAGAGATGCTGCTGAGGCATCAGAGACAGAGCCTGGAGCCTCTGTGGATGGGGAGCTGTGCAGGGGAACCAGGACAAAGAGTCCTGATAACACACCCTACTGGTCTGTCTGGCTCTGGGACTGTATTCAGAGCCGATGGAGGGATGGAACAAAAGCAGCACTGTACCTTGGGCAGGCTGGAGGAAACAATTGCGGGCCTTTGGATGAGATCTCATTGAATTGGGATGGGAAACCAGCAAGGGAACTAACCCTCCCAGAAATCTGGCGCCTGACTCCCAGAAGCCCACCACGTTAGAGACAGTGTCCAGTCTGACTTTGTAAAGAACTGAATGCAAGTGTCAGTTCTATTAACCAACTTGTGCCACCGCCAATACACTCAATTGAGGTCTTATGTTCCGATTGTGAAGAAAAATGTGAACCTGATATAATTGTATTAAAGGAGCAATAAGTGTTAACATTTTCAGTAACTGCACAGTTTCAGAGGAATTGGATAGTCAGCCAACTCACATATAATGTAACTGCAAGTAAGAATATGAACCTTGTTTATGAGGCATCTATAGCATGTCACCTGCAGCATTTCACTTTAACTGCACGGGCAACAGGGACACGTCCAGTGAGTTCCGGCAGATCAAAGAATTATCAAAAATGCTTTTTGGGGGTTTCCCCTTTCCTATAGTGTGTAGTAGGCTTTTGTGCATGCAAATGGTCTACAAAGGCTAAAATCCCAAAGTTCCCTCCTGCCTGAAATGCCTCCGCTGGACTCCTTTGTATACTTCCAGAACATAGTGACATCACTATGGAACACTCGCGTTTCTTTTGGCTAGTGCTCAAACACAGTGTACGTGATTGGCTAACGGGTGGGACATTTCTGACACATCTCTCAGCAGTTGACCAATCACAACAGAGCCGACCAGCTAACCAATCAGAGCAGACTGGGCTCTGGTTTCAGACACTAAATACTGATATACACCTGAAAATAAGAAAAATATGTCCTCTTGTCAAAATTCAAGGGCTTGATTCAAGACATACGAAAACACGAAGGGAAAGCATAATATTGAAGGACTTGGCTTAGAATAAAGAGTAAAAACACATAACTGAGACTTTTCTTATTTGACGTTGATCTTCAACTCAGTCATCAGTAATGTTATAAAACAGTCAGATGGGCCCTGGTCCTTCTTCGCCTTAATGTTCTTGATGCAGTGGGAACGGACGATAATGAAACCCTGGAAATTGGAAACAGCGCATATGGAGGAAGACCCTTAGGAGTCCGGCTGCTGCTAGAAGCCCTAACTTCAGCTTTCAGTGCACACCTGGTACTTCCAAAGAGAACACGGCCAACTTCTCGAAAAAAACAAACATGAAAAACATGGCTGACCTTCCACATTAGAAGAAGTCCGAGACAGTGTTGGCACCAACGCTCTGGATTGGTTGTGACCATTTCTTGTGCATTTTTTACAAAACATTTTAACTGAACGAAAGTAATTCATATACCTTGGAAACCCAAATGAGTGAACATTTTTAACGCAAATTAATCAAATTACCAAGTTCGACCCCAACTTCCTCCCGTAATTCCAACACTTATTTTTACCAGTGTGATGGCAAACGAAGAATACACAATGACTGAGGACATATGGTGTGTTGAAAAAAATCATTTATTTTATAAACTGTACTGTAAAATGTATTTTCTACATGGTTTCTGATATAAACAAAATAAACTACACTAATAATGAAAATATATTATCTATACAAATATGATAACATTGTGTGTAACCCTTACCATCATACATTCATAATAGCATAAAAGAAGAACAAATATATATTTTAAAGTAAAAAAACAACAACATATTGGCTACAATCAATTTTGGCGTATGACACGAAAAGAAAGTTCTGATTTGTGTGTTTGTGTGTGTGTGTGTGTGTGTGTGTGTGTGTGTGTGTGTTGTGTGTGTGTTTGTGTTGATGGGAGAATAAGTGGCAACATGGATTGCAGGTACCAACTGTCATGCCGACCCTCAACCAATCCAACAGTTATATTTAGAATGTTTGACAGACTGAATCAAACACTGACCTACAATCAGTGGGGTCAGTATCAGAAACATTAGGATGAGCACGTCACTTGTACAATTGAACACAAACTGTGATGCAACACACTGTATTACAAACAAACACATATAGTAGATAGTGTGTAGAGTATGACAGATATTATAACTGATCCTGGATGAGACTAACTCAGATGCATCCGTTCAGAACATGGTCAGCAGTCTCTTTAATGTTTTTATTAAAGTTTTTTGTTCTCTGGGGCCACATGCTTAGGCTGCTAATAATACTGCGAATCAGTCATATTTACCAGCAGTAACCCAATGCTGTGTGAGGGAGTTTATGTGCAGTGTACTGCAGATAGCATCTCAGAAACCAAGGCAACACAAATCCAAAGCGGTCTGCTGAGACTGCAGAACACCAAAAACCATCAGACTGATCCCAGACATACCCAGAGAACAGGAAGTGGGTTCTGACAGAGACAGAGTCTGGGTATGTGATGGAAATAAGGGTGAGTAAGGATAAAAAGGTATAGTTTAATTGACAAATTAGGGAACATTTGTTTGTGAATAAGTTAAGAACCAGTGTTCAAATTAGGGGTATGTATTTTTCTTTTATAATACACCTATACCCATCTGAACAGAGACTCATCACATGATTCTTATTTGGGGTGAAATTAATTCCAACAAGCAATTTTAAATTACATTTCTGAAATTGGTTAAACTGTGTTATTCGAGACATTTGTATCCAATGTATATTTATAAGTGATTTAAAGTGGAAAAGGTGGAACGAGGAAAACATTGCCAAATGTCCCTTTTGACCATTACGATGAATTCAAAACAGGTATGGTTAAAGGATAGTCTGCTTATATACTATATTGTCTTTATTGTTATCAAATTCCATCTGCATGTGCAAAGTAACAGCAATGAATACTAATAAAAGTGTGTCTGCATTGAAGCGTAATCTATCTTCTTCCTTTGTGTAACAGAACTCCATTGTTGTTAAAAACACATCAATAAGCCATAATTCTTTATTATCATGAACACAGACACTGTACTCAGTTACACTCACTTTATTCCACACTCTGATTAATGAAAAGTGTTGCATATACACAACAAATGTCCCACACATGGAAATCAGGCTCCGTCTTGTACACACAATTTCACAATGATTGACGTTTGTAAAACAAAGATGTGCATATACAGACATTTAGCATCGGACCCATGTTTTATAGATATATAATAACGTTTCACGAAATGTGTAGAGCTGCCCTGCTAACATTAGCCCCCCAAAAATTCACTTTTTCCTCCTGCTTGAGTTTGATTAAAAAACGTTGGAAAGAGTGTTATTCTGTCATATATAGTTATATGTATAGTGAAGTCACTAAGACCGTTTTAAATATGAAACAAAGTTGTATTTCACAGAGCTACAGAGGCAGGGAAGTCTGAACGTACTGAGAAACACATGTTGTTGTTGTTATTATAGGGTAACAGCAGTCCTTTAATGATATTCCAATGGAGGTAAACAAGTTAAATCTGTTTTCAAAGGTCTAACTACTGAGTGAGCACACCAACAAGAACATATATAGGTTGTCTATTTGAAAAGCTTTAGAAACACCTAATTCTATACTTTAACCCTGCTGGCTGATGTCCAGTGCAGATAGCTCCTATTAAAAATTAAAGAGAGGTTCACCTTAATCATGATGTTTAGGAGCAGTGGGCTGAGACTGCCATGCCTCATGCTTCCTGACGCACTGCATTTCCATTATTCCACGCAGCTCTGGACAGCGACGGCATGGCATTTTCTGGATGTGTGAATTTGCACTGAAAAACTGAAGCATAGGTCTCAGGTCAGGTCTGAAGATCAGGTCTGAAGATCAGGTCTGAAGCTCAGGTCTGAAGATCAGGTCTGAAGCTCAGGTCTGAAGCTCAGGTCTGAAGATCAGGTCTGAAGCTCAGGGCTGAAGCTCAGGTCTCTCCTAAAGTTCCAGCTCGCAGCATCAGGATCCACCAGCCTTCTAACGCTTCTCACTCCTCATCAGCATATACTAGAAGTCTGAGACTCCCCCCTGAGACTCTGTCCAATGTGTCCATGTTCAGCAGACACCTGTCGGTCCAGGCAAACCTCTCACTGTGCATGCACATGTGCAGCTTTAGGACTATAGAGAGGTGGAGAGCTGACACTGATCATTCTGACCCTTCATCATTTAATGCTCAACTCATTTGAGAGATTCAGACAAACATCAGTACTTCTTTGCTGTGTTCACTTTTCTGACAGGGTGATTTGGAAATCACTAGGTGACCGGCATCAGGAACATTTCCGTTCTTTTTCTTTATTTTGTTATTTTGTTTTCATGGATTACTTTGATCGGAACCCACTACATACACATAACCTTATTATTGAAAAGCCATTTGTTTATTATAGATTAACATTTGTTAAGAAGAAGATTTTTTCACAGTAATTAATATACTAATACTAATAATAATACTACACACCGCCATGAACAAAGAAAGCTGAACACATTGAGATGGACTGCATTATTGGGCTTTACACATAAACACACCAACTGTACCATGTGATTCTTATTGGCAGAAGAAGAGAGTCTCAGTTCATCTCTCACCTTATGTGGCCAATCAGATTATAGACGAATACAACAACTTACATCAACCACTGGACTGCTACAAAAGTCAACCCCAGCATTATGCTGTTTAATACAGCAGACAATTCAGTGGCAGAGAACATACTGCAGCTGTGTGTGTGTGTCACTATTCTACAACACACACTCATTCTAAACAGGATATGAGTCTGTAGTGTATCCACAATGGGGATTTATGAAATGAAAGGACATACGTGTACTCAGTCAGGATGCATACAGGATTTATTTCAATTTTCTGACAATGGATTGCACAACAGACATGAAGGAGCAGATGAACAAAAGGTATTAACATATTATAAAAACATTTAGATTTTTATTTGAGTATGATGTTTTTTATAATCAAAAGTATATTGATTTATTAGTTATATTAAGAGCTAATTACCAAAATAAACTTAAATGTTGATTATTGTTAAAAAACTGACAGTGTCATGGTATCATCAAAATATATCAGAGTAGGTCACAGCCTAAAACATCGTCAGAACAAAAACACTGTTTACTGTATATTACACAGTGCAAGTTACATATTCTACTGTTATACTGACATCTTGTTCAACCTGGTTTGAAAATATGATCTTAATTTTGGCCATGCAAAAAAATCTGACTTGAAAATAAATGCTAGTACTGATCAGGGACTGATCACAGACTTCACTGTCCTGAGACACTGACTGGTTCTGTCACTAGGGCTCCTTGAGTGAGACAAATGTGTGAGTTATTTTTCAGAATTACTGAATGAGGATGAGGGATTGGGCAACTTAAAGAATGTTCTGAGATGTTTTGAAAAAATAAACATTCAGATTCAGATGATTTCTCAAAATGCTATTTGACTTTTCATCTCCAGATCCTACATCAACATTAGTCCTGTGCTCAGCTAACTGAATTTAAACCAAAGGTTGAAACAGGTGAAAGTTCTGCAGCAGCATTTTGACAGTCAGATGTCATTATGTATCTCCCTGCAGACAGTCAGCGTGGCTAGCAGCTCCCCTCTGAAATGAGGCTGCAGCAGAAAGCACTGTTTGCATTTCTGCCACTGGAGAACGTGGAATGTGAGTGTGAGCATGGCGGAGCTACATCTGCCTCCATCTGATTCAGCAGGAGGAGCATCAGCACCGCTCTCCTCATATGAATGTGCAAAACAAGGCAGAGTGGCAGCGCTACAAAACAAATTAGGTATGGCTTTAAAGCACTCCAAGTGATGTGCTGTGGGCTAACCTTCATCCTCTGCTGCTATCATAGCCTCTCTCCGGGTGAAAACGATAACGCACTTGGCTTTAAAGCACTCAGACGGGCACAACACCTGAGAGTTCTGACCTTCCTTGTTTTGATAGGCTGGATTTGTGTGCTCAGGGTCACCACTGAAATTGGCACAACAACATCAGAAACCAAAACAAGCTTGACTGGAAAATCATTGAAAAGGCTCTTACCTGGTATGCATATCACACCAGGAAATTCATTCTGCCCCCCCCAGACCCCACCTCCCCATTATCGTTTAACGGCAGCAGAACAAATGTTTTGTTCCACAACTTAGCCGTAAAAAACAAGATGAAAAAAACTGTCACTAACACCCGTGAGAGTTTACACCAATATTACCCTTTGATTGCACTGAACAAAGTGAAAGGTTGACTTTAATTAATTGTATGATGTCAACACATTTCACACAACTGTATTAGGTTAGTTGAAAGCAATAATATAAAGTTTAAATAAAAAAATACAAGTTAAGCTTAATATTATTGCTTTCAACTAACCTAAAAACAATTATGTCAACATAAACATGTTAAAATAATACAGTTAATAAAAGTCAACCGTTCACTTTTTTCAGTTATCTCTGTTATTATAATTTGGTTTATACAGCACAAATCAGTAATCAGTTACACAATGCTTGCAATTAGATAACAAAAAATCAATGAAACATGTGCTTATGCATTAAAAACTGTTCCTACTGCAGCTACACATCTTTGAAAAACAGCCTAGAATTATATAATGTTTTTAAGAATGAATTGCTCAGTAAGTTCTCACAAGAGCTGGTCACTTAAGTTAAAAAAAATAATGATTCAGAGAAGAAATAGAATGCATTTGTAGGCAACTATTTTTAACAGCAGATTCGTTCCAATTTGGTGCTCTTCACACAGCAGGAAGTCAAACTACACTACTGTGTGTGTGTGTGTGTGTGTGTGTGTGTGTGTGTCTGTGTGTGTGTGTGTGTTGGAGATGGGGATGGAGGAACCCCCTGCAACATTAAAGTAGAACCTTCAACACACCTGGCAACAATGGCACACACACACACACACACACACACACACACACACACACACACACACACACACACACAATAATTCAAAATGAATTTCTCTCTAACTAAATAAGTGAGTATGTCTTTAAGGAAAACTGATAAAATATTGTATTGAAGGTATAGCTTCATCAAAATGTGAATTATAAACCTCCTGAGAGTAGATCCTGCATGGTCAGAGAGACTGAAGTGAGGCATCAATGACAGAATTAGGAAAAGTGAAGACTTTTGACAAAGCTTTTAGAAAAGGAGTGCTTTACATTATATTCCACAGTGTGAGGAAAGGCGCAGAATGGAGAAGCTCATTGGATGATTGTAGGGATGAGGCCAAGGCTCTTGGAGGGCCACTTCCCTTCAGCTCTTGAGTTAGATGCAAGCTTCTGCTCTTGAATGATGAATGGGCTCCTCAACTAGTGGATATGTAATGAGCCATTCGCAGCCATGACAACTGGAGTCTGCATAGGTCAGAAGTGTAAAAGAGAGAGGAGAGGTGCATTCAGATACTGTATATACGCAGCTTTTATATTACACTGAAGCAGCTCAGCTTTACCAAGAACTGTCTTTTGTCGATGGTCGTGTGACAGCAAGGCTTTGTTTTAAAAAATCTATTCTGAGAGGGCAACAAACCAGGCCTGTGTTTTTCTCTCTGTGATGGTCTGGCCCTTGTGACTGCACTGCAGGGCGGTGGGTGGTGGTTGCCTGTTTGTCAAAAGCCCACTAGCCTTGTCCATTTTGACATTCACATGGGAGCAGTAATGATCCTAAAAGCCGCAATTAAGCTGACTGTTACATTCTGGGGAAGCGCCTGGTGCCGGCACTATGTGCTGCACCTATTATTCCCAGTGGGAATACTCCTTAAAGAATGCCATTTTCCCTCCTCCTCGCTTTTTTCCACAGCTCACATTACTTTTATTTATCTTTCAAAGGATTCTGACGATAGTGAATGCAGTAGTTTTTTTTTATTCACTATAGATTTAGAATGTAATTTAATTTAAAATCATCAGAGATCCAAATTATTTTTTCTATCAGCTCTGTAAGGATTACAATCCGCTGCCTGCTGTTAACGTCACTGCTAAATCTATCGGGGAAGCAATAAAACATGGTTTTTATTGTCTTATGTATTCTCTTTTGTTATGTTTTCTGAACATATTTATTTAAATAATTGTTGTAGTTTTTAGCATAAAGGTCTAAATGCTGTTTAAACACCTTCCCTCACTTTCAGGAAAAAATAACTCTGATGGAAAAATACTGAGTCCTAAAATGTACCTATATCAGGCAAAGCTTTCCAAAAAAAACGCTGATACATTTAGCATTTCTAGTTAAGTAAAAGGAAGAACAATTCTAAACATCCTGGAACCTCAGTGTCCTTAACAGCAGATCTGTCCTGTCTCTATGAAGGGACAAAGTATGCGCTACATGCAGTAAGATTAGAGAAATTGATGAATACATCAGACAGCAGGTTAAATACCTGATTACTCTTTGATTCAGCTGTTTATCCTTGTTTAACCAGTGGATATCCATGAAGTGAATCGGAAATAAGTTTCATACCAACACCATAATCAAGTGATAAATATTTTTCTTCAAACATCTCCATAACCACCATGAGGCACTTTGTCAATACATTTAAAAAAAAAAAAGTATTATCAGGAGCTAAATGGGGAACACTGAGGCTTATTGATTGGTTATTGGCTATGTGGATGGTGGCATTATAGCACTATAGTAATCATGCGCGGCGTTCTGGGAATAGTGGAAGCTCAGAGAGCCAGAGACCTCCACCGGGGAAAGAGCAGGAAAACGAGATGTACAGTAAAACAGCAGGTGAGCACATTTATCACAGCCCCTTGGCAAACAAAGACAAAAAGGGGGAAAAATCATTTTAATTAGCTGAGTGAATGTGATTTGCTGGATGTGAGGGGAGCCAGGCTCTCTGCCCTGCACATTAAAATTGGTCTAATTTTCTGTGCAGAAAAAGTCCCATCTGAGCAGCCCTGGCCGCAGTCAATCATGTTAAAAGCTACGGGTGCTTAATTTGATTTACCAATATAAAATGCAAATGAGGTGATCAAGTGGAGTGGAAGCCAGGAGTAGGAGGCTCTTTTAAGCCATCAAGTTAAATGGGAACAGACAGTGGACTGGCAATGTAAAGAATGTTTTAGCATATTCCTTTGATTAGCGCTACAACATTTAATTAGCATTGGCTAATTGCTTGACAAATTGCTCCACATCAGAAAAAGGCAGAATATATTTTTAATACACTACAACACCGCCAACGTTTCTCAAACCATATGTTACATTTTCAGTGCAAACTGGGTCTTTCTGATATGTGAAAAGCCTAATTTAATAAATGGAAGATGGCACAACAGTCCCTTACAAAAGTGAATGAGATAATGCCTGTAATTAGGCGCGCACAAGCCTGGCCATATGCCTCTGAACAGCACTTAGCCAGGACTAGGCTGCAAGAACAAATCAAATAAGTGTGCAGGGAATGCTCCTGGGATTCAGCCCTCATATGTGAAGCCACCTAACCAGTTTGCTTTCAGGATGAAAAGCCCACACTGGTGGTACCACATGCTAACAACATATGATACAGAGAAGCCATCCAGTTATTTTATTTAAAATTTGGCTGCAACATCAGATGGATGTGTACCATCCGCAGACTAAAATAATAGTCTGTTGCCTGGAGACAGGTCTAAAAACTGACAGCCCACGTACTGCAGAGTCACATTGAGACTTATTACATCTGACATTTGGCGTTGTCATACACAGTCATTGTCTTCCTTCAGCCGTCCGAAATTACAGACTGATCACTGCACATAAGCAGAGATCCTTGGAGAGAAAATATGAGTTTGTTAATTGCTATAGCTTCAACCTATGAGAGTTCCAATGTTATTTAATTACAGTAATAGTCTGTGCATAAGGAGGTATGCATCTAAGGGAAACAGGCGTAGTGCAAACAATGCTAGTTCAATGTTGTCTTTGTTCCGTAGGTTTCTATTGAATATTTAAACCTTTCGGACTATGTGTATTTCATCAGGTTCATCGGACTATGAGATATGTTGTATGAAAATTGAGGGTTTGGTCTAAGGAGTTTATAAAGTGGTATAATTCAGGTTAATTTTGGTTAATCTGTTGCTTAGATTTTGTACTAAGGCAGAAAATAAAGTCAAGCATGGTGAAGCGGCTCTAAAAGAAACCCACACACTGTCAGCTGATGTTTGCATTTGATCCAGACGCAGAGGTGGAAAAAAGTACTCCGATCTTTCACTTGAATAAAAGTAGTGATACTACAGTGTAAACATACTAGTTCTGCATTCAAAATTGTAAGTAAAAGTACAAAATAATTTGCATTAAAATATAATTAAGGTAGCAAAAGTAGGTGTACCATTGGATACAGTAATGAATGGATAGACATTGAGGCATTCATGTGTTCATCACTTTGATGATGCACTTGGGATTATATACCTATAATAATACATGATTAAATGTTGTGTAAATAATCTAAATCTGCAAAATAGCTATTCACTTAAACTGTGAAATACATGTAGTGGAGTTAAAAGTACAACATTTACAAATACGTCATCTACAAAATGAATGAGAGTTGGTGTATAAGATAAAAGTATAGGGTAGCATGAATTAAACTTAAATACATTACTTCATTAAATAATTACTTTCCACCACTGATCAGAAGTGAATAGCTACTGCCCATCATGCACCTTGGTAAGCAGTTGTTGTTGTCATAATGTGCTGATAATTGCTATCAGAGTGCTTTTAAATTAAGATGTGTTGGGTTTTTTTAAATCATCAGATTTACTTTAAAACCAATGTGAACAACGTCATTATCCGAGCTGAAGGATTATTGTTAACAGAGCCTCACTAGAGCCCATCCAGTCCATTCAGACCGGCCGTCTGTGCACTTGTACATTGTTGATCGTGACAGTGAACGCTGCCCTGTAAACAACCGGGTCAATGATGTGTGCCTTTTTAATGCCATTTAGTGGTCATGTAATTGTAATTTTCATCAGATGATTCTCTGAGTTTCCAGTTAGACTTTGGATAATAGACCCGTTCAGATAAATATGCTTATCAATCTTTCTGGCTAGAGGGTTTGGAGACTTCCCCACACGTCAGTCAGTGATAAAGCTCGAATCAGATTGACAGAATATTTTCAGACAGATCTAAAGGAAGGTCTAGAAATCTGACACAATATGATGCAAAAACAATGATATAATACCTGAACACAATAGAATGAGGATAAAAGGCAGCCCTCAATAGAGGAGCATACCAACCATCATTTGTGTCATTCTATGTGGACCAGCAAGGAGTCAAATTAAATGTAATTCAAAAACAAATGTGTACCTGAATTGACTATACTTTTACTTTTTGATAAGGGAAACTTTATGCTACAGCGTACAATTACTAGGAGAGTAAACAGTCATAAAAGTGTGCTTTCAAAAGTTGTATCCATTTGTGCCCCTGTGCACAAAGACAGCTCCGTAAAGAAATGTTTTATTTTTATATTTTAGTATAAAGACCTTGGTTGCGGTCGAATAGTCCAAAAATCAGCTCCTATCGTCTAACCCTATCGTCTATTCCTTGACCTCTGTGTGAAACGTCACAGGGTTAAGGGATAGTGGATAGGAGAATTCAAAAGGACTTAGGAGAAGAGACCGCGGTGCTTTAGAGAATCCGACTGCACTTTCACTATCCGACGTATTTATGATGCACCAGCGGACGTCATAAATGTGCGACTGCTGCTGTGGGGAAACTATGGAAACTACAGTTCTCTATACAGCGGACTACAACATGGATGTAGAATAAGAACGAGGGACTAACTGTAAACTCATCTAGAGACTCTGCACCGTGCTCTGATGCTGTTGTTTTAGGCTTTATGAACGTGGACAACAGAGAAACAGATTCTTCATGACCAAAGTTGGAATTGAAATAAAAAAGGAAAGTGAAACTTATGCTCGTCACCCTCTCCCTCCGGTCCACATTAATACAAATGATCCCAATACATATGATTGTATGAAAAGATCTTAAAATCAATACAAATGTATTTATTAAAAACGTTAGTCCTTAACATCTCTCACTGTGTATATCACCATTCAAACATCTTTTAAAAGTTGAACAAACCCCACACAGCTCAGTAAAGACTGTGAAATTATGACTTTATTTGATCATTTCAGTAAAAACTAACGTTCATATTTCTCTTTTTGATTATAATACCGATGAACGTTCAAAACAAAGCACTTTGGCAAGTTACCACATACGTTTTAAAAAGCTTAATAAGCACCGTAACTTTCATGATATAATTTCTCGGTCATAATCGGTTGTTTCCGTGAACGGCCGACTGTTGTGTGACGGCAAATGCTGTGGCCGCAAGGCATTGTGGGACAGCACTTTCTCCTCTCCTTTCGTAAAGGAAGGTCCAGTGGTTCCTAAGCTAAAGGAGGTTATAAAGGAAGTTTGAAACCTCCTTTCCTATCATCTAGAGAATTCGAACGGCTCTTATCATGGCTGCCACTGAGGGACTTCCGGGTCATTTCACTCCGTTAGGAAGGTTCCTAAGCTAACTGGACTATTCGACCGCAACCTTAGACTGTCCTGCACAGAGCCCGGACAGATCCAACACCTTTGTGATGAACTGGAAGTAAACTCTTGTGACTGTATTAGAGCAGTTTCAGCATCTGTTCTGTCTCACATGTTTTAAGATCTATATTACGCATCAAATTCTGTTTGTGTGTGTACATAGTGTGATGTCCTGTAGACAAATGTAATATACGTAGCATGTCGTTTTATTATATGATAACAAATTTACAAGATTATAATATACTTCAATCATGTGCAGTAATGAAGTGGCACATGGCTGCTTCACTGGAGTTCTCACTCCCACTGCGTGCTTTTTGTTTGAGGTGATTGGTGGCAAGTTTTAGTTTTGGGTGTCTAACCCATATATGTTAAACAGAATAGAAGTGGGACAGATACAAATCCACCATGGTACAGTTCAAAGAGTTTGTTTAGTTTCTTGCAAAGGACACAAGTAATGTTGACTTTGAAGTGTTACTCACTGAGACCAAAGGTGTGAGGAATGCATTTAGATTAGATACTTTGTTGGAACCAAACTTGCAGATAGAGCTATCATTTTACCAAAAGGTGATTTCTTTAATTGCCTTGTTTTGATAAAGATAATCACTTTAATATGATATAAAACAAGGAAAGCAGGAAACTCCCATAATCCAGAGGCAGATATTGACATTTTGCATTAAAATTATGGTAAATCAATTTAAAAAAAAGTTCCAGAGGATTTTTCTGTCCATTAATTTACAAACGCAGCTCTACTTGTGGATCCATGGTTTAATGTGCAACCATTGGCATTATGGCTTTTTTGTCACCATACAAGACTGCCAAACAACACAACAACAAGACCGCTTATTATTGTTATTATGCAGATGATACTCAGCTTTACAGCTAACAGCCACACACTGCATTGCGCTGATACGACCACAACTGCTGAAAACACTCAGGACCAATAGGGTGGTCCCTTCCCTCTGGTTCCCTCTCAGATTTACACTGTTAGCCAGGTCGGCAATTTACCATTGTTTGCTCAGGGCCGTTAGCATCATTAGCTGCTAGCTGCCTGCTAAGCCGTTGTCATGTTGAAAGCAGTGTGGTGACAATCCTTCAGTCGTGGATATGCTTTAAATATTGAAACCCTTTAATTACTGCTGATTGTTTATGAATCGTTTAATAGCTTAAGAAACTTTATTGACTTACTTCTTCACTTTAATGCATAGGGCTATCTGTAAAACTGGTTTCTCAGACTAGCACCTACATTTTGCTAAATAATGGCTCAATACGTTTATATTTATCTACAGTTTGTCCTTGATTGATATTTTTATTTAAATCTTTCTTTTTTCTTTGTTCACTATTGCATTTTCCCTTACTGTGTCTTTTAAGTTGGCCTTGTTTCCTAGCTGTGTGCTTTATACAACTTGAAAATCTAAAGCACCTTGAGCTGCATCTGTGTATGAAATGTGCTTCATAAATAACCTTGTCCTGCCTGGCTTTATTTAGCAACACATTTAAAAAACAATGGATGTGCAGTGTGCCACTGTAGCAGTAACTGCAGAACAGATAGGCTACCTGCTGCCTTCAGATGGATGCAGAGTCACTCATTAATCCCTATTACATGCCTTGCCTTGCCTTGCCTTGCCTTGCCTTGCCTTGCCTTGCCTTGCCTTGCCTTGCCTTGCCTTGCCTTGCCTTGCCTTGCCTTGCCTTGCCTTGCCTTGCCTTGCCTTGCCTTGCCTTGCCTTGCCTTGCCTTGCCTTGCCTTGCCTTGCCTTGCCTTGCCTTGCCTATTCAACAGGCAATATTGCCGTAATCGTAGCGTGTGTGTTTTGTGTGCCTGTGCACGCCGGCTAATTAAGTATTGTAAAAGGAAAATGGAAAGACGTACAAAACCTGAATAAAAGGCTTTGAGAATATAATGAACAAATGTACACTGGGCTTTGGATATAGACTTTGTGCGGGTGCTGTTTTTTTTCTTGCCTTTTACTACTTCCTACTTCCAATGGCTGTGCACCAACATACCAAACCCTTAAAGGCTTCGAGGCTCCGACACAAAAACAGAACTCTCAGTCTCTATAGCATAGTAAGTCTGCATTGTTTTGCCATTGTTTTGAGAACATAGTAATACATATTTTCCCAGCTTTCCCTGTTAACCATCTGCTTTTGTATCTGCTCCAAAAAGTTTGAACATGTTGAGGTACTTTACAAAACGAGCCAAACACTACATGAGAGGCAAGGCAAGGCAAGTTTATTTATAGCACCTTTCAACACAAGGCAATTCAAAGTGATTTACAACAATGAAAGACATTAAGAGCATTGTATTTAAAAAGAGTCATTAAAAAGCAAAGATAATAAAATAAACATTAAAAGAAAAAATACATGGATAAAAGTTACAGTGCAGTTTAAGATATGAATAGTTCAATTAAAAGCAGCGGCAAAAAGAAAAGTCTTCAGCATGGATTTAAAAGTAGTAAGAGTTGCAGCGGACCTGCAGGTTTCTGGGAGTTTGTTCCAGATATTTGGAGCATAATAACTGAACTTCTCCAGGTTTAGTTCTGACTCTGGGGACAGAAAGCTGACCAGTCCCTGAAGACCTGAGAGATCTGGATGGTTCATAATTTAGCAGGAGGTCAGAAATGTATTTTGGGCCTAAACCATTCAAAGCTTTATAAACCAGCAGCAGTATTTTGAAATCTATTCTTTGACACACAGGAAGCCAGTGTAAAGACTTCAGAACAGGAGTGATGTGATCCACTTTCTTAGTGTTAGTGAGGAACCAGTGTAAAGACTTCAGAACTGGAGTGATGTGATCCACTTTCTTAGTGTCAGTGAGGACTCGAGCAGCGGCGTTCTGAATCAGCTGCAGCTTTCTAATAGTGAGACCTGTAAAGACACCATTACAGTAGTCCAGTCTACTGAAGATAAAAGCATGGACAAGTTTTTCCAAATCCTGCTGTGACATTAGTCTTTTAATCCTTGATATATTCTTAAGGTGATGGTAGGCTGATTTAGTAACTGTTTTAATGTGACTGTTGAAACTCAGGTCAGAGTCCATGACTACACCTAGATTTCTGGCTCTATCTGTTGTTTTGAACATTGCCGACTGAAGCTCAGCGCTAACTTTTATACGTTCTGCCTTGGCTCCAAAAACCATTACCTCAGTTTTATGTTTGTTTAATTGGAGAAAGTTCTGACACATCCAGTCATTGATTTGTTCAATGCACTTACTCAGTGTTTGAATTGGAGCATAGTCTCCTGGTGAAGTGGTTATGTAAATGTGTGTCATCCGCATAGCTGGTAACTTATGTTGTTCTTTTTCATTATCAAAGCCAGTGGTAGCATGTAGATGTGAAAGAGAACAGGCCCCAAGATAAAGCCTTGAGGTACCCCACATGTCATATTTGTCAACTCAGATGTGTATTTACCTATAGAAACAAAGTTTGAGAGAGAGATTAATTTAACACACCACCCAAACAGTTCCCATCGCAAACAGGTGAACATGCACATATTAAACAGCTGATCAGGATCACAGCTCCCAAATCTGCACCTTATTCATTTGAACAACTGAAGTCAGATTCCTGGGCTTTGTCACTGAAGTGCATGTGTCAGCATGAGTCAGAGTGCACTGAGAGCCCGCTCTCCAAACCAGATAGGAACCACTTAGTAGCTTCTAGGACCCCCTTCTTCCATAAATGCCCTGCCACTGTAGTTTGTGCTGTCCCTGTTCAGGAGCCTGTTTAGGGATTCAGATACAACACACAGAGATTATGGCAAGGCCTCTTATCCTCAGCTTGTCAGCAGCTGAGTGACATGAGCTGTTCACTTTCTATTTTAAGGATCTGGCCTGGGTGTGCTCGTCAAACGGAGCCCCTGAAAAACAGAAGTGATTTTGTAGTTTTCTTTGTTCTCCAGGGGTAAATCCTCTCTTCTGCTCTGCATTTGTCTTTTCAAGAGGAAGGCTGAGCTCAGCTTTCATAGCAATCATAGGGGCCTATCTCCCATTCAGCAGCTAAATAGTGCTGACATGTATGCGAGAGATGACAGCTCTCCTCTATTTGCAGATCGAGAACATTGCATTAATTGTGCAGAGGCCCTGTAAAAGCGAACAGATTGCAGGCCTTTGCATACATTTAAACAAAATACAGCGAATGCCGTGATGACATCTCGAATGACGACTGCATCTCGTTTTTCGCCTTAGCATACCCACCTCTGTATGGGACACTCGAGCAGGGATGCAAATATCATTGGACAAGAAGACACAATGGCTGCGTCTTTCAGCACTGTCTGGTTATTGATAACAATTTAAAAAAGGGACTGTGGGGGCTGGTGCCATGCCTAAACCGGGAGTTTAAACTGATCATCTCCATGTGAAAAGGAGGGAAAAGTCATTGTATGGCAGCGTTTGGAAAAAAACACAAGTTATAGTCACAAAAGCATTATGTGTCTGTGAACCAATGAAACATGGCCTTCGCTTATGTTAACATCAGAGATAAAAAGTATGAAGAAAAAGATAAATGCAACGCACCAGACACGGTGTAGAAGGCATGACAGAGTTATTGTTGGCTGTCTTCTTCATTATTCTTTTTAAAGATAACATGACCTCCTCTGAGCCCACTAATTGTTTGGCAGAGCACTTTTTTCAGACACACAAGTTACTTTTAGTATTTTTGTTTTTTTCTACCAGAGTAGCTACTCAAGCATTGTTGGCTGCCCCAGAGGTCAATATGAGTGGAATTTCAAACATAATTCTAGAGGCCTTTCTCAGTTTGCTTTCTTGTCTGTACTAGTGCAGACCTATTAAACGTATTAGTGGAGCAAGTAATGTTCCAATACAACGTCTATATTTAGCCAAGAGCACTCAAAGACTGGAAATCTTCTGCTCTGCTTATTTTATCATGGGAGCTTTGGGAGCTGACTTGTGTGAACTTTTGAACGATAAGTAACCTGGCACGAAATACATAGTTTGTAAAGACAATCTGACGCCCCTTTCAGCAAGACAACATCACTTGTCCGAACCCTAACCCTAACCCTAACCCTAATATTGTTGAATGCGGGAAAACCTTAGCTTTGGACATCAAGTGGCAAAGGATACAGGGGTTTGTCCAGGCCAAACTAATTAAGAAAAGTAGTACATAAACAAAGTAGTCTTTTTTTTGTCTTTTAATTTTTATTGTACAATGCCATGTCTTTTTATGCTGCAACACAAACATTTCCCAAATTGGGATCAATAAAGTATTATCTTATCTTATCTTATATACATCAATGTACATCAATGTATTTGGAAGGTGACATTGTGATCAGAAGACAAACACAACAACAAGGCCAAGAACTGAGGGAAGTCTTTCTACAGGATTTCCTCCCTTTAATGCGGGGTGTTGGAGCTCTTTGCATCTTCACTGCGTTATTGTGATGTCTATCTTACACACTAGTCAACATATTATGTTCCATAGCTTCTTTTCTTTGCAGGACACACAATGGAGCGCGGCTGTGAATATGGTGTAGAGGCTTAAATGCCACATCAACCCGGCAACCTTGTGAATCTGCATGAAAGGAGAGCAATAAAATCTTGTGATATTTAATACTTTCCCCACAAAACCTTTTCTCTGTAGGAACTCGGGTTTATTCAAGTATTGAATTGATTAACAATGTGTTGTTAGAATACAATAAGATATGATAGATAGTAGCAGAGCCTGCTGTGTTCCCTGCCTGTCAGCGTCTACCTGGGCGAGGACACACAATGCTGCGAGCTAATGAGCACATCCCGTGACGCTCTCTGGGGGAACGTATCAGAATTCCTTTTTTATATTTCAAATATCTTCCCACGTTTATTATTTTCGCGATTTATGCAGACAGGCTTCATCCACAAATCAAAATGACCTTTTTCATCATGGAAATCGTTTTTTCTTTGTCACATATTCACTGTTATGTTCATTCTTAGGTTAATAACTGTCATGCCTGTTCAGGTCCTTATTTAATTTGCCTATTGCCAGCAATTTGACTTTTTGAGATAGGAATATACACATCCGTTCGGTGCCACAACTATTTCAGGTTAAAAGAATGACAGGTAAATTCAGAGTCACAGAACAATGGCACATTGCATTTATTTTCCACTACTTGGAATATATTTGTGGGGAATGCTCAAGTAGATCTCAGGGATTTTGTGTTATATATATGTAGATAAGATAATTTACTGTACGCAACTCAATAGCTATGATTTGAATACCGTTTGTGCAGCGATTGGCATTGCTGTGTTCTCCTCACAATAAAGATTAACCACCCAGGTCTGCAGTAACAGCACACAGGTGGCCTCTTGGAATAATTTCAACCAATAGATATCAGAGAATCACTTAACAGCAGCTGTGCAGCAACAAGACTTTAGCCACTGAAAATGTTTCCACAACGATGAATATTTTAGCATAACACATATTCACTCCTTCATATTCTCATTATGAAGTCAGTCAGTTTCACAGCTGGCAAAACAATGACTTGAACAGTAACTATCTAGGCAATGCAGCATGTCTATCAGAGATGAAAACTAAGAGCCTTCAAGAGACTATCACACATTATTATTTCTATACAGCAAACTATAATACAACAAACTACAAAACGAAAAGATAAAAATGGTTTGTTCCATATAATAAAAGCATCTCTCATATCAACAAACTTCAGCAAAACAAATTGCTGCCTCACTTCATTTCACAAATATTGTAATGTTCTATTCACTACTACTACTTTCTGTTTTTTAAACCTTTCACTCTCATATAAAGTATTTATGGATTTGTACGTCTGCTTGTAGAAAAATATTTACGGCATACAAAACCGTTGGTGCATAAAAAGTAGTACTACTAATTACAGGAATTACTTTAGTTCCCATAAACGAAACTAAATGAATGCAGTTATTAAAGAGAACTCAAGATGAAAAGATAACTTTGATGAACTTTGATGAAAAGTGATTAAAGTGTTACTAATGCCTACTTTCTTACAGAGAGGCTGCACCGTAACACATGATCCAGTTCGCTTTAGATCAGTAAAATAATGACACACAAACACACACACACACACACACACACACACACACACACACACACACACATATACAACCATATTATAGTTTTTTTCCCAAAATATTGTTAGTGTTATTTTGTCATTTATTGTATCTGTGCATGTAAATGGTCTGCAAAGGCTAAAATCCCTGTGTTCTCTCCAGAGTGAGTTTCAGTAACAAATACAAATCAAGAATATATCCTGGGTACAATCAGAAAACGTAATCATAAAGCATACAGAGCTGCCTGTTTCTCGGTCATTGAGAAGCAAAAGTGTTGCAAATGGACAGACTGACTGACCATTTCCTTGACTAATAGAAGGATATTTTTATAATTGGATCAAAATGATATACTTGACCATAACACATCTTGATGTTACCTGCTAAATCTACAGCTCCAGGTCAAACTGTTGAAACTCTAGCTCGTCATTTCCTTTTCTTGCTCTGCAACAGGATCTTAGCGTATTTTGTATTTGAAATAATAGATGTAGGATGGATGTATTAATTATGCTGTCACTGAGACCTGCTCCCAGTCCAGCTTCAGACTCACGGTGTGCACAACACATGACATCACTGGCTACACACATAGAATCCATACTAATGTCATTCAGCTGCTTATTGATTCCACATGGTGCAGTAACAGCACAAATTCATACACAGTCCGGGGGAGGAGAGACCACCAACACATCCCACTGAAGATGGATTTAAACAAAACAACACATTTAAATCAGGAAGGTTCTGTCTGCTGCTGTGTGCAGTACAACACCGTGTTCCTGTGAATCAGCTTAAGATGATGTAATGTTCACGATAATGATGATAATTAATTTGACAAAGATGATGGTGATTATAAGGCTGAGGATGCCGTTGAGGAGCATCAACAATAATTAGTGCCTGTCACTGTGTCGTCCTTATCTCTCCCTACTGTTGGCTCTATTCTCTATTTGTCAAGTGTGCAGCCCATGTTTCTCTATCTGTCTGGCTCCTGGCATGTTTACCCACTGTAACACTATAAATGTCTACAGGCTGCTATTATACAACTTGTTTTTTTTCCCGGCTGGTAAAATTCCCTTGCATAACCAAAGAAATGCTGCACAAAGCCTACGCAGCGAGCAGTTCCCCTCATTTAGACCTTATCATAAAATATGGAGAGGTGCTGGGGTGTTAGCTCTGGGTTGCATGTAACCAATTTGTAAAGGAAACCTTTCCGGACATGCAGTGTCCTGTCCAGGCAGTGAATGACTAGGCAGTGAGCAGCGTGAAATCAAACCTGAAAACCCGCTCCTCTCGCCGGCTTCACACGCATGCAGCCACGCTCCTCTTCATCACTCTGAGAGGTAACACTTCCAAGGTAGGAACACCTTCAAACGCTTTCTCAAGGGATCTTTGAGAAATGACTGTTTATCTGAAAAGGTGGTTTGAGAGTAGAAATCTATTTCTTCCAAACTACACAACCTCTTATTCAGTTAAATATGTACTACAAGGATTCTGAGCAGGAATGTGTTTAGCGAAGTTCAAGACAATCTACCCTTTAGATTTTCTTTGTTCCTGAGTTATCTCTCCAAAGTCATTCAGATGCATTAAGACTGTCCTCTGAGAATAAATATTACACTTATACAAATATATGGCTTTTGTTAACATTTCCCAGGGTAGTTTAAATTATTTTCATGATAATTCAGAATGTAAATTCAAACACTAGCAAAGGCCATGATAGTGAAATTATTTTTACAATAAGGAGTCCTTGCTTTAGCTGATAGAGTGATTTGCTGCAAAGGTTAGACCAGCGCACTGTGAGGAGGCAACGGGTGGACATTAAAACCTGCCGTGGTCAAACTTCAACACTTCAGGGCGACACTCGTGGTGGGACACAGTCAATAGGGTTTAAGCCCCAGGTAAAACACATCTCTGCCAAACTTACAGAGCCATTGCAATAGCTAATTTAGGTAAGTAGTGTTTTGTCCAAACATCAGGAAACTTGTATTTTAAAGCTGTCAATTTGCCAAAACTGATCCGCCTCTTTGCTTCCAACAAAGTTCTGTCTGATTGATAGTTTGACTGACAGTCTGAGTGCAGGGCTGACCTTCAGATTAGGACATATCTGTTGTTCATATTCTTTTTGCATAACTTCACAGAAAAATACCCCCGGCAACAGAGAAGATGCTGTTAGGATGTAGTGCAAGGACTATGACGGAGGTTAACGGCAGTAAGATGTGCTGCAGCTTTACAGCAGACGCCTCCCCCCCCCCCCCCCCCCTCACCGCATCATCAAAGCCCCTCTGAAGACATTACAGAGACAATAGAGTGGTGCAGTGGGAGGATCAGAAAGAGCTTCCTTGACACAAAACAATGGGATTTTCCTATTGGAATTGGAATATTGCAGTGAAAAGATCTGTGGCAAATAGAAGTTTGTGACCACCGCTAAGCCAAAGGCGGCTAATGTTGGGCGTGATGATGTTTAGTAGTCTCTGAACATGAACATTCACAAGTGGTATTTACTGACGCATTTTATGTGCTAAAACTAAATGTAAAATCTCTTACACTTTTTCAATTTATGGAGGCATTCCTGCACCAGTCTATTCCCAGCTCACACTGTTTCCACAACCAGGCAATTCTTTCATGGAAGCACTACAGCCAACACAAGCAGAACTCCAGTTCACAGTTCACCTTAACAATGATTTCAGGACAACGCAGTGCACAGGCGAGCAGAGAAAGCACCTGTTTAAATGAAATGAGGCAGCACAAAGCCAGTTTTTGGTATTTTTGGTGTAAAATCAGTCAATAACACCATTTTTTCCTTATAGTTGAGGTTATTCCCATCTTATTTAATTGTGTAAAGCAGTACACATAAAGGAATATTTTGCTGTGTCTTAAGGAGATATTCATGTATTTGCCATAAGGTTTCTTTTTTTACTTCTTCTGCTGATCACACGGAAACAGTTTCACTCATGCTACATTGCGATGTAACTACATGGTGGATTACTGTCAGCAAGAACTGAAACCAAGCAAACGTCTTTAACAAAAAGAACTTATTGTGTAAAAGAAGATGCTATTGTTTGTTACATTGTACTTACATAACTGGACTAATAGAGGCTTGTTCTCCTGAATCAAGAAATCAAAAGGGGAGACTAATATTACAATATCACAGAAATGACTGTTTGTGGATATTTGCCGATAATATGCCTCCCTCCCCTTTATTAGCTGTCATAAGGTAACTGGGCTATTGAAAGGACAAAAGACGCCCGCCTTTTGCCCACGAGTTTTTATCCTCCTCTCGATGGAAACATTCACTGATAACAATGAGCCTGGTCATCGGATCTGTGAGATTCCTCTGAACTTGAAAGTGTGTTTTCTGACAGCTTCCTCTCTGACCAATGTTGCACGCTTAGCCCGTTTGCAGCAGTTTCCCATATTATCCATATTGTACAATGTTAAAACTGGAAACCTTGCCAGATATATTTGTCTAATTTCTACTCAGAATATGTATTTACACTTGATGTAAGACATAATAACGTAAGAAGCAGTGGCGAACCATCAGGGCCTTCAAGGTATTCAGAGAATACCCTGGAACACTCAGATAAAACAAACAAAAAATTGATTTAATTATATAAATAAAAGGTAATAAAATGTATATAAAATGAATAAATGAGAATCGTATCTGTGTTGTTGATCTGTAATATCACAGTGTTACGTTGATTTGTTTGTCCTTCTCGGACCATGCACTACGCATTTCAGTGGTTTTGTGTTAGAAAAAAAATGCAACCAATCAGATCTTGTTCTGGGTCTCTGGGTAGAATATCCTTCAACCAAGGTATTCTATATCCTTGATAGAATGCCCTGGCCGTTGCACTGAATGAGAGCGTACGTTTGGACTGACAGTTTGATCAACCAATCATATATTGATTTGTAGCCAATGGGCGTATTCTTTCAGAGTTTCCCTCGGTTCCAGGGTACTCTCGAAGGCCCGCGTAGTTAACTGGCTCGAGACAGAGGATCTAGATAAATGCCACGTAGCAATTCATGCCGTTTTATTGTTTTTAACATTGAAATAGCAAGTGCAACAGGTGAAGATGATGTTGCGAAATTGTTGTACCCTTTTCAAGACGACAATTCAGTGAAAAGACGGACATTATAACGGCGGGGGGGAGGGGGGGTGATAGACACGGTTCGCCACCGGTAAGAAGTAACAATGCAGGGAGATAAATGGTCTTGTTTTAGACAATGCGAATCTGTTTCAGTCAAAGACTCTTGAAAACGTCTTATGTTGATTTGTATCTCAGATCAAACACGTTTGTGTAAGCTGCTGTGGTATTTGTTGAAGATGGATCATCTTGTTTCAAGAATTAATCTTGCTTTTTTTTAGAAAGCACCGTTTTAATAGAAAATCACCAACAGACAAACTTAGGAGTATTTCTGGTTTATTTTGTAACGCTTTTCCTGATCCTGGTCAAATATAGTTAAAATATAGTATAGAAAATACGTTTTCCAGGCTAATTACAAGGTCTGATTTATCTAAATATCCCTTCTTATTTAAAGAAATCTTACCAAGTAAACTACTAGCAGATTCTTTAAGTTATTACCTTGTTTTTATTTTTATTTTACTTGATTTTGGAGCAGCATTTTTCCAGAGTACTTCCTTCTGCCAGTTCCTTACTTCTGTAATATAGATTATGATTCTCTATAATATTTCCTCAGTGCTGTCCCTGGCTCTCTGTCCTCTGGGTGTAAAGAGCAGCTGCTTGTCAGAGATGCTGGCTCCTCAGCAACGTGACACACACACTCTTTTCATGGTCAGGTGGCTCCGCTGGAAACAGGATCTCAGCCACATAAACCACAAGAGGTTTGAATTGGGACAAGATAGTTGCAAGAGAACAGAAATCACACGGTGCATCCTGTATTCTGATACACTGCAAAAAGGAGAATAAAAATGGACCCCTCCCCTTTGCTCGAAAGCCTCTTCTTCCTTTTTAAAACTAGTGAAGCGTCCCTGCCCCCCCCCCCCCCCCCTGCTGATACCCTGAGTCTGGCTAATGTCTGCTGCAGCTGATCGTCTGTCACTCATTGCTCCTATCAGTGTGATAGTGTTCCCGACTGTACGGGCACTGGACTGCTGCTCGGACACAGATATTGACAGCTGACAGCCTGTTGTGTCTTTATAAAACCATAGAGCAGTTTCCACAAACTCCAAATATTAGGTCTGAGGTGAAAGATACACATATCATTTAGTTATTATTGAGAGGAAATGGGTTGTGTCTAAAATCTCCTATTGTTTTTTAACTTTACTTTACACTATTTTATATTGAAAAAAGTGAACGATAACTTTAATTATGTGTGTTATGTCAGCAAATTTCACATAACTGTATTACATTAATTGAAAGCAATACTATTCAATTAAACCTAATATATTTTATTTCAATGTAATATTATTGTTTTCAAGTAACTTAATACAGTTATGGGAAATCTGTTGCCATAAAGTCAACGTTTCAGTTTGTACTCTGTGTAGTTTGCGTTTTTGGATTTTGAATTGATCTCTTTAAATAATATTGACCATTATAATGTACTAAACTTTTCTTTGCTAGCAGTACTTCAGTGTTTATAGATTTAAACACAGCACTACTCCTGTCATTGATGGTGAAACATGATGGAGATTCAGAAGTGTTTAAAGTCCTTATACAACCTGTTTATTAATAGGTTCATCTAATCTAAGATAATGCTTTTGATAATTGTTTTGATCTAATTTCAGGGTTTTTGAAAAAGCAGTAACGTTTTCACAACGTTGACTTGTTACGTAACCTTTACCGACATTGAGCACCTGTATCCAGTTAAAGTGTACATTAAACTAACTGCCAAAATATATTAATATATATATTTAAAATTGTATTATATTCAAATCGTGTCACAAATGTATGTCGGATTGTTCTACCGCGTGAACTCTTTCCTTATGTATCTGATGATACAAATATTGCATAACGGATGGAGGGTTACACCATAACGTGGTTTAGATTTCACACATGCTCTTTTAATCATGAAACTAATTGTAATTATAATTATTAATAGTATTATTATTATTATTAATAATAATAATAACTTGGATTTATATAGCGCCTTTCATGAGACCCAAGGTCGCTTTACAAAGAAGAACAGGAGTTATTATTATTATTATCAATGAGGTGGTTTGTGATAGATATACAGCATACGGCAAACCATTTGGACATGAAATATCCAAGCAGCAAAAACATAAAGCATGCTTCATATTTAAGGAAAACTCAAATTAGCCAAAGACAACTCATCTGCATGATGTCATAAAGCATTTACACTAAGAAAGCAAATATAGATTTGTTTTTAGTGACAGCCCAAACTGTACTGAGAGAATCTGAAACAAAGTGATTCTAGAAATAACACCATTTGAAGAAAACTCTACCAGTGCAATTCTCTCTACCTCTGACAACGAACAGTAAAAACAACTTTATAATCCCCCTCCAATCTAGCAGGCAAATAGAGACTCATCCTCTCAAATGTCCCCAGCTCGTGCAAAAAGGTAAATCAGCTTGGCTTACCTTCAACAACAACACATGTATGTTTAGTGAGTGGAGTGGTTGGAGGCACACGAGGCGCTCGCCTGCATGTGCTAAATCTGAAACTTGGGGGGAAAAGCGACAAAAAGCTCATTGGGAATCAGCAGACGCTCTTTCCCCCCTTTATCAAAGCATCTTTCATAAGCACATTAGGGACGAAGCGCCCACCTGCGTGATGTTTTCCCCTCCTACTTCGCCTTCCATTTTTCAGCCAACTGCCCGGACAAAGCAAAAGGTGCACCTCTAAGGTGTCCTCTCAGTGGAGAGCTTTTTCCTTCTTTATTTCAAACAGGCGAGCCCTTCTCTCCCCTCACACCAAATGCAATGCAGTGGGGCCCAGCTTTATTTCCGTCCGTGGGGACAAACCTGAGCAGGGGACAACAGAAAGTGGCTTTAGAATACAGGTCTGAAAGAGGGCAGCTGTAGTCTGAATGAGAGTCTATGTGCTTTTGTGTTTTAAATGAGCATTGTCTGTCACTCAGTCCAGGGCATGGATTCTGGGGCAGCCATGGGGGTAACATCTTAAATGAAGTGTTAAACTCTGAGGTATAACAGGACATTGGGGGTGGGGATGTGAAGTGGACATAGCACTCGAGAGTAGAGGTCACAAAAGGCAGCTCTCGATGTTAACCACCCTGAAAAAACGGTTTAATTAAATCAACACATTTCCCATCACTGTCTTAGGGTAGCTGAAAGCAGCACTATTAAGTTGAACCAAATATTTGTTATTCAAACTTCATATTATTGCTTTCAACTAACCTAATGTGAAATATGTTGACATGAAACATTTCATTAAAGTCAACTTTTCAGTGTTTTCAGTGCAGCAAGTTATCTATTCTGCGACTGAGAAATAACTCACTGACTGTCAGAAACGAATGCGCTCCATTTATTAACATGACTAGTCCAGTTATATTTACACAAATGATACATATAGATTCAATATGTGTTTTCCTGGCTGCTGCTCTCCAGGTGAAGGGAAGTGAGGAAGGTTCTTTTCATCTCGTCTTCACCACCTTGTCCTGCATTGTGTCCCTGAAAACATAATGAGATTTTCAAGTGAAGCGCCACCTGGTATATCCACTCTCTTTTCTGCTCCGGCCCCTCTCCACGCCAGCTTTGGTGACTAAAGTATCAGTGAAAAGAGCGGTTAGTCTGTCCCTTGTTAAAACCGCACTCGGCATGCTCTCAGGCAGAAATTTAACCTGATTCTCTGATGAGTGGAGCGGCGCTACAAAGAAGTGATGCATCCACCACTAATTGAGATGCTACAGACTGTTAATTATGGTGTTGATACAGTCAGGGAAAATGCTCTCCACACAGAAACATCATGTGCTCTGCTTTTGATGTTTCATCTGTGGGTGTTAATCATCACACAGTTATCTGGTTATATTGGATTGGGCCAAATTCTATATAGATATATTGCCTCTTGTTGCACTAAATTTGAGGGTCTTGGAATAATCTTACCAAATACAGGGGCTGCATTTTAGGCAGTGGTGGAAAGTAACTAAGTGCATTTACTCATGTACAGTATTTTTAAGGCACTTGTACTTTACTTGAGTATTTCAATTGTTTGCTACTTAGTACTTTTACTCCACTACATTTATGTAATACCTTTAGTTACTTTACAGATCTGGATTAATGATGTGAAATATAATCAAGTGTTAAATCAGACTTTAGTTCCACCTGGAGTAAATCCACAAGCTACCCTGCAGTATACAAAGTCATTCAAACTAGCTGCACCTTTACCAGCTTTGAGAACACTTTCATGATCAATCATTATAAAACATATCATATATATTATTCTGAAATGGACCAATCTGCACAATGACTACTTTTACTGTTGGTACTTTAAGTATATTATGATGCCAATACTTTTGTACTTTTACTTGAGTAACATTTTGAATGCAGGACTTTCACTTGTAACAGAGTATTCCTACACTCTTGTACTTCTACTTTTACTCAAGTACAAGATCTGAGCACTTCCTCCACCTCTGGTTCTAGGTGCCGCTGTTTCAGCCATTTAGACACTCAAAACTGCAATTCTTGAGTGTGAAAAATAAAAAAGGTTACTGATAAAGCTTTTGGATTCTAATAGGGTCCACAACGTTGTCAGCTTGTTGAAGTGATGCAGGACCACTGAAAAGTCACCTCTATGCTAACTTTGCAGCAGTGTCCCAGCATGTTTCCTGCACTTGCCTCCTCGATGCCCTGAGGATTCATTCGAAGCTACTCCACCTGTTGATCAGGGCAGTTTAAGAGTCCACTTTTGTTTGTGACGCAGAGGGTGAAAGGAAGCACACCAGCATTAGTTGATGTGTTCACGGCTTGGGTGGAAATGATGAGCAGACCCCTGGAGTCAACCCTTTGCTCCTCTCAGTCGTCACCTCTCCTCACCGCCGCTGAGAGACGCCTCAGACTTTTGTCACCAGCAGGTTATTGTATTTCTAATTAAGCCAGGTTAATCTCTCCAGCTTTGTGCCATTTGCAAAGTGATATGGGTGCGTCACCATGTCAAAAGAACAGTTATTGGACCAACATGGATCCTCCTGTACCGGGACAGTACCATGCAACAGAGGACTCTTCTTTAATGCACTGACACAGAGGAATAGGATCATTTTAAAAGGATCCAAACTTTAAGGCATTCTACGACTTTATTATTAAGTTGAGAGATGTTGGGGAGAGGTAGATGGGCCATGACAACAACAAAGGTCCCAGGTCGGATGTATACGGGGACTTTGTGTCAAGGTCCAAGCCTTAATGTCCAACATTTGCACCCCAAAACTTCCTTGGTTCTTTTAATTGGTCAAACTCTTGTTGCCAGGTAAAGTGTTCCTGTTTCCTTTTGTGCTTATTGCCAGACATTACAAAAAATGCCCCAAATCATTAAATACAAACAAAATGTAAAAATAATAAAGTTGAATAAAAGAATACAATAAAATAAAAGTTAAATTACAACAAATAATTGAAATATGTATTCTTTATAATATCCTATTAAATAAATATAACAAAATACAAATATCCTAAGATTTCCTTTGGAATCAGTCATTGGTCTAAAGGAGTATTCTGCCATGAATATCTATTTTTCCGTAGCCATCATCAGACCTCTGAAGGCTGCTGCGCATGCTGTGTCTCCCTCTCAGAGGACAGGACAGAACTCCTATGTGTCCCGCTGGCTGGGTGTGTCCTGCAGCCCTCTCAGAGGACAGGACAGAACTCCTATGTGTCCTGCTGGCTGGGTGTGTCCTGCAGCCGGACTAAAGAGCGTCCCCACATGTGGAGCTGAGACACTTTCACAGAGCAGCCCAATGTTTGGGGACTTCTCTCTTCCCTGGGATCAGATTTCAGGCCAGAATAAAAAGAGTCTCAACACTTTTGTCAGTGGAAAGAAAGAGTCTCATCTCTCTGTGGGTCACTGTGGACACAGGCCAGCGCCACTGTACATCCGACCTATTTACCTGACTCAGCAGCAGACTTCCAAACAACACAAAGGAGCCATCTGTAAAACAAATATGGCAGGAGGTTGGACCTGGATTAACAACTTTTATACTACTTGGTAACACAGTTTTACTCATTTATGAAGTTCCTTTGGTTTGGGATTCAAACACATTTTCATGATCAAGAATTTGAGTTTGACATGCATGTGAACAGGAAGTAGAATGCAACCATATCTAGATTATGCCCCAATATATATATTTGTTAACACATAATTCACTGACAACAGAATTAAGCGGTAATAGAAGTTTATTACAACCAAGATCTTTTTTGATAATGACAAAGTACTCACCAAGTCAATAGCCAGGATACGGGAAGAAAGAGGTCAAGCACAATCAATTAGTTGATCGGTGAAATACATTTTATGTGGTGAACAGTTATTGTCAGATTAACGAAATAATTTAAATTTAGGATCCATTTATTTTTTCAGAAGTTTTTTATCTTATCCCCAAAAGATGATACGGAGGCGTGTGGTGCATTGGGTTGTGCGTTGGTGTTGGGATCAGGGGGTCACAGGTTCAAACCCCACTGCAGTCAGCATGTCGTTGTGTCCCTGAGACACTTCACCCCAAATTGCTCCTGTGGGGATTGCCCACAGTATTCAGTATGTAAGTCGCTTTGGATAAAAGCGTCTAACAAGTAACATGTAATGTAATGTAATGTAATGTAATGTAATGTAATGAAATGATAGTTTCCCTAACCAGCTTTAAAAACCTTACAGAGAAAAAAAAAATCAAAGTAGCTTTCATGCTGAAGGCCACACTTGCCTAAGGTTCAATACAAACAATAACTTGATATTGTCATCTTTCCCACCCTGTATGTATGACATGATCTGCCTCCCTTCTCTGCTTTCTATTACTTCTAACGCTATAAACGACTGAAACGATCAAAACATGACTGCACAATTCAGTCAAATTGAAATACTGTTGTTTTACATAATTTTAATTCATTTGACATATCTTGTGATATATATCCTCCACAGTCTTTATGCAGGTTTTTCACTTAGTTCTTTTTTTTTCTATGTTGAGATTTTTATATTTTATGTTAATTTTGAACTCCTTTTCATTTTCAGATTGTGTGCAAAAGAAACTCCCAAATCGAGATCAATAAGGTTTATCTTATCTTTTCTTATCATTTTCACATCTCCCTATAATTTGGCCTCAGACAGTTGGTATCTGTTGAGGCTCGATCACAATGAGGACATTAGACACAGGGTTTTATGGGATAAATACCATGTGACATTTGCACATTTTGACACGGCTGAAAATCTTGGGAATTCTAAAGTTGTCAACCAAAATGTTGTTGTATTTGTTGCTATTTTTAGAATAACTGGTAGCTTTATAGCTCAAAGAATATTTGTCACAGGTTAAATTATGTATTTCACCTGTGGTGGAAGAAGTACTCGTCGTGTATCGTGTACTTAAGTAGAAGTAGCAATACCAATACCATATATTGTAAATATACTCTGTTTCAAGTAAAAGACCTTCATTGAAAATATACTTAAGTACAAAAAGTAAAAGTACTCGTTACACGCAATGGCTCATTTCCTAATTGTATATCCATAACTGGATTATGATTATTTATGCATAATTGAATTTGTCTGTAACAGCTGGTAAAGGTATTTGTATCTACTTTATATACTGCTGCTGGATATCTTAACCTATAATTATATGTAATGTATATTTATTAATGAACCTTTTTTTGTATTAGCTAATAACCTAAATCTGTAAAGTAACTTCAGCTGTCAGATAAATGTAGTGGAGTAAAAATTACAATGCTGGCTTCTCAAATGTAGTGGAGTAGAAGTATAACGAAGGATTTCACACAACTGTATTAGGCTAGTTGAAAGCAATAAAGTTTAACCTAAACATTGTTATTTAAACTTAATATTATTATTAATACAGTTATGTGAAATCTGTTGACATAATACATTTAATTAAAGTCAACGTTTCAGGTTTTCAGTGTAAAATGGAAATACTCCAGTAAAGTACAAATACCTCAAATGTGTACTCAGGTACAGTACTTGAGTAAATGTACTCAGTTACCTCCTCCCTGAGTACTGCAGCCTGCAGGAGGCTGGTGGTACACAGCTCTCTTATCGAGGTCCACATCAAGTGTTTCAGTCCTGAGAGCCTGCCGCCTCGCTGTGTGTGAATGAACCATTGATAGGCCAATTAGAGGCCTGCGAGCACTTTGCCAAGTTTCAGCCGGATTACCTGCCAACCTCCCTACTTCACCCCTTTTCTTTTCCTCCCCGACGTCACCCTCCCCCTCGCCGACCTGAGACGTGTGTCACCTCAGCAGCTGGTTCTGACAAGAGGTCACACAAACTGAGCCTGAGACAAAAAGCTTTGACACATTAAAGGTCAAAACCCCCAGCGAGACCCAAGGGCCCCACCCAGCTCTGGGCCCCTCTATCCATTCAGCCCCATCTGACCCAGACCCTCGTCCAAGGATGCCAAGGTCCTCACAAATCATTTTTTCTATTCATTTCTATATAATTATTTTAGATTTCTTAAATGTATCTTTTTGTTTAACACTTTTTGTGTATCAGGAAGAGACAAGGCCAACAAGAACATTTCCCAAAAATTACAGCGTGTGTAATATCTCCCAACACACCAGAGGCTACTCATCTCATGCTTTATTTTAGATTAGCTTTTCATTAGCAAGACCCCCTTTTAAATAGTCTTTTAGTCTTTATGCTGTATTTATTTCTATATTGTTTTATTTATTTTTTAGGTTTTATAGGTTTGAATTATATGATTTATTTAACAGTTGTATTTGCAACATTTCCTTTTAAGTTGGTCTATTCATCTTTAAACTTTTATTAAAATGATTATAACGTTTTTATTATTATTATTATTTTATTTTATAATAGATATTTTTAATTGATTTATTTCATATGTTTTTGGATCTATTAATGTTGTCTTATGTCTTCGTTTATTTTTCCGAGAGGGATCATTATATATTTGAACGTATTTTATTTGTATTATCATACCTTTTACCTTCTGTTGCTGCATGTTTCCAAAAAGGTCTTAGCGTCTAATCTAAGGGGAATTTCTGAAAAGTGCTATATAAATAAAGCTTTATTATTTATTATTATTAGTCAAGTGATGGTCTGAAGAAAACAACGCAGCATGAGGACAGTCTTACGTATCGTACACACGGTTCCGTTGCGTTGAAGCTTGCCGGTGGGCGTGTCTGGCGCGCGACCAACAACCAATCACATTAATCTCCCGCCCCGGACACACAAGCACGCGGTTTGATTGGCTAGCGCTTGTACTGGCATATGATTTGATTGGCTGGCGCTTCCGTCGACGCTTGACAAGTTGAACTTTTCTCAACTTTCAGCGCGAGCAACAGAAGAAAAGCGACGCAACGGAACCACAATGCAGTTCGGCAAAGCGTGATGTCACCCCATTCAAAGTGAATGTGAAGCGTCTCTTAAGCACACGACGGAACCGTGTGTATCGTCCACACGGTTCCGTCCGGTTATCTCACAACTTGGAAATGCTGTCAGCTGAGGGTGATCCCAATACGTATTTTATGTAGCCAAAAGACTGTTTCCACGTTTGTACACATGTTTTTGTTTTGAGTGTACTGCAGGTAAAGAGTTTCGGAATCAAGAGATTCACATGGTATCTGATATCATCAGGGTTTATATACTGTGCCTCCCTAACATTCTGAACAATGCTTCTTCTCTTGATCTATTAAACCATCAGAAAAGGGTGCATTTGGCTGGATTATTCTTTTAATCAATGGATATATTCTTTCCATAATGTTTCATCTCAGACCTTTCAATCCCATCTGTAAACAATGATTAAAGAGAAATATTAGCGGCTATTGAAAGAGCTGCTAACCTGGTTATATTCTTGTAAAATATGATTGTAGATATATGCATATCTTGATTTGTGGAAAGAATATTAGGAGAGGACACATTTCAAACTCAATGTACAGAAATGAAATGTTAAGTGTGAATTGATATACCTACATGATTTCCAACAAATAACATCTATAATATTGTTAATACAGGCTCATATCATATTTCCTTTTTTGTATTTGTATTTGTATAATCTCTTTCTGTATGTTTGTGCCATTTGTGAATGTAGAAGCCCTCACATATTATGCATGTGTCTGTTGTACTACAGAGAGCTCTGGTCCAACTGACAAACAAAGGATTACTGCCTTAAATCTCATTAATCTCAGTGAAACAACAATTATCAAAAATCATTTTCACAATACTGTATGGGCAACATATTATTCCAGAATGTTTGGCCACACAGTATGGACTGTGTAGTGAGCAGTGGT
Organism: Dissostichus eleginoides; assembly: GCA_031216635.1. Classification (NCBI taxonomy): domain Eukaryota; kingdom Metazoa; phylum Chordata; class Actinopteri; order Perciformes; family Nototheniidae; genus Dissostichus; species Dissostichus eleginoides. The sequence continues at coordinate 36,194,337 of CM062269.1, read as the reverse complement.
GTAAAGTAACTAGGTACATTTTGCTCAAGAACTGTCCTCAAATACTATTTAAGGTACTTACTTTACTTGAGTATTCCATTTTTTGCTACTTTTTACTAGAATCCAGAGGTAAATATTTTACTTTCGCTGCACTACATTTATTTAATACCTTTAGTTACTTTGCAGATATGGATTAATGATGAAAAATAATCAAATAGGACTTTAGTTACACCTGCAGATTGTGAAAAGGCCCAATATGCATAACGACTTTTGGTACTTTATCTATATGTTGATGATAATACTTTTCTACTTTTACTTGAGTAACATTTTGATTGCAGGACTTTTACTTGTAACAGAGTTTTACTACACTCTGGTACTTCTACTTTTACTCAAGTACAATATATGAGTGCTCCTCCCACCTCTGGTGGTGACCACACAATGCACAGATAGAAGGCATCCTGTCTGATAACAATGGGGTCCTCTTCTCCCCTTCCCTCCTCTTAATCCGCAGCTCTTTGCAGCCACAGTCCTTATCCCTGTATAATCCATGGAATAAAGTTGTTTAGCTCGCCGCCTTCACCCACCTCTCTTTTTAATCAAGCTAATGGAGGCAACATATATTGTATCGATCTCTCCCGCTGCGGTTTTAACAATGAATCGACAGCCATTCCAAGCACAGCAGCCATTTCTTATTTTTTCCCCTTCTTTCCCCTCCATCTGCCTGTCCGTCTTGTGATCTTTGAATAAGCACGAAGACGGAAAAGCAAACATCTATCACGGTTGCATTTTGCTGCTCAACTTCACAAATCTCACACCCTGCTTGACTGATGTGTGACCTCTGAGTGGCTGAGCTCTTGACCTGTGAAGAGAAGGCTTATATCTTCCCCCCCGCTAATCTGGAGAGTCAGCTGCTAGGCCAATTCAAAACTCTGTAACAAATCAGATGGCACCCAGCCAAGTGTCATAAGAAACAGACAGGTAATGACAATTCACTTACCCCCTATGTAAGAATCAATTCTCCCGCAATGCACCTGTCACAGAGCCCTCGGCAAACTGAAGCCATTTCTTCCTACTGTCTGACACAGTAATTGCATGTTAAATTTGTTCTTGTTCCAGCTTTTTGGGGAAATTGTGATGAATCATGCCACCAAACTCTTTTCTTCTTGCATGGAAAAATATGCAAACAAGGTAAAAAATAAAGGAATCCATCCACATTTGAATGACGCCATGGATGGGAAAGGCTTTGCACTGCATTCTATTAAATGGATTAAAATCAAACCAAATGAAGCCCTCTGCTCCGCGTGTCATTCAGAAGCAGCTCAGATAGCTGGACATGTTTTCACAGCGGAGAGCACCAGAGCTCTGTCTGGCTCCATCTGAGGGGAGGACATCTTATTTTATTTTTCATGCCTCACCAGTGCTTTATATGACAATACCAATATTTGATTTGACAATTTTACTGAAGTAAAAACAATGTGTGTTGCCTTTCTTTGTGTTTGTGAGTCTGTCATATCCAGTGTTGGGGGTAATGCGCTACAAAGTAATGCGTAATCAGATTACATTTGTCCGTAAAGTAACGTGTTACTGTTGGTTTAACTGTAATTACATTACAGTTAATAAGAAGGAAATTATCTCGTTACTAGCGGTACTTAGGCTTTTTCGACTATCTGCATAACAGGAGGAGAGAAATAAATCAGATGACCCTTTTCTCTTGCGCTACACTCAGAGTTCATGGATGAGGAGCTGGAGCAGAAATGTCCGAGTCTCATACAGTGGAGGAAATAGGTATTTGATCCCTTGCAGATTTTGTAAGTTTGCCAACTTAAAAATAAATTAGCAGTGTATAATTTTAATGGTAGGTTTATTTTAACAGTGAGAGACAGAATATCAAAAAAAAATCCACAAATGGACATTATATAAAATTTAACAATTTATTTGCATTTAAGTGTGGGAAATAAGTATTTGATCCCCTTGCAGAACATGTGTTAGAACTTGGTAGAGAAACCCTTGTTGGACACAGAGGTCAGACGCTTCTTGTAGTTGGTCACCTGGTTTGTGAACATCTCAGGAAGGATTCTGGTCCACTCCTCTCTGAAGATCCTCTCCAAATCCTTCAGGTTTTGAGGCTGATGCTTGGCCTCTCGAAGCTTCAGCCCCCTCCACAGATTTTCTATGGGATTAAGGTCCGGAGACTGGCTAGGCCCCTCCATCACCTAAATGTGCTTCTTCTTTAGCCACTCCTTCGTTGCCTTGGCCGTATGTTCAGGGTCATTGTCCTGCTGGAAGACCCCTCCATGACCCATTTTCAGTGTCCTGGCTGAGGGAAGGAGGCTATCGGACAAGATTGTACGGTACACGGCCCCGTACATCCTCTCCTCAATGCAGGGAAGTGGTCCAGTCCCCTTAGCAGAGAAACACCCCTAAAGAATAATGTTTCCACCTCCATGCTTGACGGTGGGGATGGTGTTCTGGGGTTATAGTCAGCATCTCTCTTCCTCCAAACACAGCAGGTCGAGTTGATGCCAAAGATCTCGATGTTGGTCTCATCTGACCACATCACCTTCCCCCAAGCCTTCTCTGAATCCTTCAGATGTTCGTTGTCAAACTTCAGACGGGCCTTTCATGTTCTTCTTGAGCAGGGGGGGGGGGCCTTGCGGGCGCTGCATGATTTGATCCATTATGGTGTAGTGTATTACCAATAGTTTTCTTGGTGACTGTGGTCCCAGCTGCCTTGAGATCATTAACAAGTTCCTCCTGAGTTCTTGGCTGATCCCTCACCTTTCTCATGATCATCAATACCCCAGACCGAGGGCGATTGATTGTTGATTGATGCCCATTTTGTTTTTCTTCTATTTCCGAATAATCGCCCCAACAGTTGTCTCCTTCTCACCAAGCTGCTTTCTGATGGCCATCAGACAGGAACACTTGAAGCTACCTGAACCAGAGTTCTGATGGAAACTGAGCTACAGAAAACATGATGTTCAAACAAAGAGCAGAAACAGAGCTCTGTGATCTGGCATAAATTAGGTTTAACCAGAGGTGGGAGAAGTACTCCGATCTTGTACTTGAGTTTCAGTGTGTAGGAATACAAGTACAATTCCTGCATTCAAAATTATACTCAAGTAAAATAAGTATTGGCATCAAAATAAAGTTAAAGTACCAAAAGTAAAAGTAGTCATTGTGCAAATTGGTCCATTTCCGAATAATATATATGATATGTTTTGATTATAATTATTGATGCATTAATGTATTTATCTTTTTTAGAACAAAGAAGGAAACATCTAAAGCTTTAAGTAACATATTCCTCATATGCCCACTTTGCCCAGTTTGTATTCTTGTTGATGCCACACTGTTGCACTGTGTGACATGTTACTACATCACCCACAAACACACAGTAGTTTATTCTGCTGGAAATATTATGTTGTTTCCTGTTGTTGCTGGAATATCACTAGAGCATCAAATGTGGATTAATCTGCTGCTGAAAATAGTCCCCATCAATGCACCATTTCCTCCTGTTTAAGTACGTTCAATGCCAACTGACAGTATGAGAGTCAAAAAATATGGAGAGATGGACCATTTAAAAATTAACAAACCACTAACTAAACAGGAAATGTGGGACAGCAATGCTGTATTCCACAATTTATTATTTGTTTCTTTCTTGCTTTATTCTAATGGTGTAACATTCTGCGATAAATGTTTCCCTCACTTTATTTCCCGCCCATACTGCTAAGACCATTTTCCTTCACAGGCATATTGCACTGTACTTTTTTGGACTTAAGGTAATGTTGGAAATGATATATCTAAGTCACTCTCTCTGAGTTATTTCCCTTAAAGAGTGATAATGATTCTTGGCCTCTATTATCATTTAAGAGAGATCAAAGTGCAAAATTAGTCCCATTTTTCCCCTTTAAGTGACATAAGTGTTGACCTGGGAGAATCCCTGCCAGGCCCGCCAGAAATCATCAGGAAGTAATGTTCACTTATGCACACCATTTGTTGTATTCCACTGGGCCGAATGAGAGCGGGGGGTGAAGGCGTGACAGAGGGTCTCCCATCACTTTGGTATCACTGTCCTAAAAGGCATTGACCTCTCACTCAGAGGAGTGCACAGAAGCACATTTAGCGTCATAACTCATCCCAGCATGAGATATTTCACTCTGTATGAGCTTCTCCAACTTCTAATAGCCCCTTCCAAAGATCTCCACTTTACCATAATATGAATACACATATCTCTCAACTGAGGCTAAAGCCTTTCTGAATTAACATTATTGACTGGGGTGCAATTAAGTGCTTGCGTAATGGTTAATGGAAGGTTAATGTTAGAGTCCCAGGATAAGGTGTGGGGCTTAAAACACATTTATTGATTCTATAGCTCAGCAGACATGGTTAGATAAATGCTTTTTCTGCACATTTTCTTCACTATATTACCTTTTGGCTAGTAACGGCAATCTGAGTGCATTTGCAGGCATTTGCAGTCTTATAAACTGGAAAAAATATATTTAATAAAATCTATTTTGTCAACAGGTTCCACATAAATGTATTAGGTTAGTTCAAAGCAATAGTATTTAATTATTATTTTATTTAATCTTAATATTATTACTTTTAAATAACCTAATACAATTATGTGTAATTTGTTTAGATAGAACATTTATTGAAATCAACATTTCATTTTTTTCAGTTTACTTATGAACATTTATATGTAATCATTATGTATTAATTGTAGTAAAGATGGTGCCGTGGATGGCTGCCGTGTCCCTATAGCTCCTCTTCAACATATATCATTTTCTATTTACATATTTATACACTTCTTGAACTTTTTTTGTATTTTTACTTTTGTATTTTATTTTGAATTTGTTTTATTGTATATGTTTTATATAACTATGTTGCATTGTTGGAGGAGCTCGGGACATACGATTATCGTTGCCATTATGCTTAACATGAAAATAAAACTACATTTAATTGATTGAGGATGATAAATTATTATTTCTTAAATAATTTCTAACGAAAATGTGTAAACTTTTAGTTGAACCTAATCATTACATTACAGCTCTAACATGTGTTGTTCATGTGTTTTACTCAAATTTATTTTTGCAATTATGTGTTTATAATTTCACCCAGGTCTTTACCTTCAGGAGACCCAACAAGATCTCTAAAGAGATCTCATATTGCACTCCTGTAGAACCCCTTAATAAGCCCGGAGCCTGTTTTTCAGGTCTCAGGCTCGAAAATGACATGCCCAGAACAAACGACTATATTTCACTTCTAAAATGGGTAAATTAATAATCTTTTTTCTCAAAGCAATGATAAACCTGTGAGTTGGATGTAGAAAATTCAGAATCAATATAGATGTTTTTGTTTTAAAGTAAATTCAGATTGAATTTAGTAAAAAAATGTAATTATAGTGTCCGTCCAAAAAAGAAACATAACTTATAGTGAAAACCACCCTTGAATGATGGGAACATAGACTAAAAGCTTTAGGAATCCAAACTATAACATAATAAGTACCCTGTATCAAGATTGATGCAAAACAAGTGACATTTGACCTTTTTAGAGAGGTTTAGCAAAATGAAACTCACTTCTGGGTCATTTGGGTGGATTTGCCATATCTTTGGCCCCCCTCGGTCGATTTTGATGATTGACACCTTTTTTGAACCGTTAGAGCCAATAGAATCGAGGGGAAGTTTCTAAATCCATCTAAACATTTCCATTGAGGAGTGAGAGTGATGCGCACGCAGTTTGCCCAAAACCGGAAGCTGGGTTGTAGCTCTAATAGCAGCTAATATGAAATCTCAGTTTTTGACAAAAATGGAAGGATGGATTATCAGTAATCATTTCAAAGTGACACAGACACATTGGATTAACCTTCAGCAGAGTTTTTCTCGTTTTAATGCCATTGAACACAACTTTTGGTCAGAATTCAGCAAAGGTAAGACATATTTGCCGTTTTGCTCAGTAAAGCTACGCTGTGTGTTGTCTGGGTTTGCCTGAGCTGCCGCGAGTTTTGGTCGCACAGTGATGATACTTATACCGCTAGAATCTGTGGAATCTCAGCTTTCTATATATATATCTTGTTTGTGCAGATCTGATAAGTAATTAAGTATTTCTACCGTGAGTTCTGTGCTAAGTGCGTTAGCACAGAACGCTCAGGGCTCATTTAGACACTTCTTGTGAGACTTGTGTTTTGTTTCGGTAAAAATTGTTCATATCATCAGTTAGCTGAGTTTCTTTCCGTTAAGTGGGTATGACACATTCATAGGTTGTTAAATGTTAAGAAGCCCTGAGACACAGTTTCGTGAAAAAAAAAAAGCTTAACAGGTTAAAATCACAGCTGTAGGAAGAAGAATTTGTTTCCTCGCTCCAAAAGACCTTAGGCGGGCAGAAAATAGGTCTTAGTTGTCTTTTTTTTCCGGGAATATTCAAGTGTCTTTCCAGGATATATATACTGTATAATAGCAGATGGTTTACCATGTAGCAATATACAATACAATACAATACAATACAATACAATACAGCTTTATTTATAGAGCACTTTAAACCTCCAGAACAAAGTGCTGTACAGGCAAATAAACAAAACAAAACATACAAAAAGTAACACAGCACAGCTCACACACCATAAAACAAGTACAAGTAAAAACAATAGACAATTTAAAAGCAATAAAAGCAACGCTCTAAAAGATGTTAATACGCTAAGGAGAAGAGGTGGGTTTTAAGAAGCGATTTAAAAGAAGGCAGTGTGGAGGCCTGTCTGATGTGCAGGGGCAGATCGTTCCACAGTGTGGGAGCCTGTCTGATGTGCAGGGGCAGATCGTTCCACAGTGTGGGAGCCTGTCTGATGTGCAGGGGCAGATCGTTCCACAGTGTGGGAGCCTGTCTGATGTGCAGGGGCAGATCGTTCCACAGTGTGGGAGCTGCTACAGAGAAGCAATGGCCCCCTCTGAGCTTTGACTTGGTTCTGGGCACATTCAGGAGCAGTTGATCAGCTGACCTGAGAGGGCGGTTGGGCGTGTAAGGGTGTAGCAGCCCAGAAAGATATGGTGGGGTCATGCCATTTAGGGATTTAATATAAAAGTACCTTCTTGATTTTTTCATCATGAACAAATATGAAATGAATAGGGAAGTCCCTATAGGGCTCATCTCCATAAGCAACAGATTGTTACTGAGATACTGATTGTTGTGCATGAGTTAGAATGCACAGCACATGACAGACAGCGTTGCCATGACTGAAGTCAACTGGCTGCAGCAACACGGAGCACAACACTTTTAAACACAGTCCTTCAACACAGAGTCATTTTCAAAGGCACTTTGTCAGATCCTACTCTTTGAAAATCCCTTTCTTTGGCCTTACATCTGAGAGAATCATTGTGGTTGTTAGAGACAGCGCAGAGGTGAAAAGGCTCTGGAGAAGCTCTCAGAATTACCTTGGCTGTCCAGGAGAGTTTTGCCCTTCCCTTTTTGAGAAGTGCAGTGAACCCTCTGAGGCACAAAATTGATTTAGAGTGAGAGCATCATATCGAGTTGGAATATAATAGGTGTCTGAATGCAGCTTTGGGGTGCAAATTGATTGAGAGAATGATATAACATTTTCCAAATTCCCAAAACTCGGATGGAAGAAAAATAAATTTTACACGATCGTCGCAGTGCAAGGAATACAAACTGTAATGTTACACATCTAGTAGGGTGTACATGCTTCAAAAGTAGGTGGGTGGGGTGGTTGAGGTGGGTGGGGGTGGAGTGGTGTAAGATTCATTGATGATATCAAAAGAGCACCCACCGCTGAAAGCATCTATTCTGAACCCGGAGCTAAGGTGGACAAAAAGCAGTGGCATCAATTCAGCAAGATTAAAAGAAAAGCTACTGTACTATTGAGTGCATCAATTCTGGAGTACAAAAGAGGCAGGTAAGTGTCGAGATGAGGAGAGGGCTGGCTCTAGTCTCTACATAACCTCCTGCCCCGACACAAAGCAGTGGTTTGAACCTCTCAGAGCCGCATACATACATACAGGCTTGTCTGCATGCTAATTTTAGGGAGATACAATTTGAAGCACTAAAACCCTCAATGTCACATGCAAATCACGTCTCTATTTAATTCCAGAGACACACACTGTCAAATACTGCAGTGATCAGCCTGCAGGAAGAGTGACACCGGTACTGATTAAAAAGAGCGCGGGGGAAAGGCGTTGTTAGAGGGAAAGAAGAACTCACAATCCTTTACCCAGCATTTCAAAAATCCTTCTCCTGTCCCTTCAAAATATGATGTTTGATTAAAAAAGATTGCACCTCATTTCTGATTGAGATGTGGCAGCCATGCGTTAATGACACTCCTTAGGTCCAGCATGCAGGCAGAGTAATTGTGGTATATTCCTGTGCTCTGACAACATGCTTTAATATAGTCCTCACAAGCAGTGTGGGGAGGAGATAAATTGAGCTTGGCATCGTGAGCCGTGGATTTTACTGCTCTGTTTTCCCAACAAATTAATTAAGTTAATTTTTCTCCAGAAGGTAGAGGAAATTGGAAAGGTGGCGCAGTGAGGAAATGTTTATTCAATGTCATCTCAAGAGCACTTATTTAATCCCTGCTTGGAACATTTGTATCCTCCTTGTGGGATGGAATATGGAATACATTTTACATTAAGTACACCTTATGTACGTAAATTAACAAATGGAAGATATACAAATAAACACAACATTGATTATTCGTATAAATGCCTAAAAAGACCTGTATTTAGTGTCTTGTTGTTACTGTGCTGCAGTGAAGAGAAGCTCATAGAGTACTTGACAAACTATACTTCTTGTTTTACATTGTAGATGTTCCCTTTAGCCTTTAAATCATACTGTTAGTGGCATTTTCTTACCAGAAGGGTAATTACTACTAAAGACAAGTGTATGAATGAGGCCAAAACCTGGAAATGAGTTAGTATTTTCCCCCTCACAGGCTCCATCTGCTCAATGTCACTGTTTTTTTATACGTTTTTGGTTGGATCCCTGTAATAAGTTCTGTTCTTACCAGATGTTTGGTTTTGCTCTTGTTGCCGTGCAAACACCCCGCTAATGAATGAATGAAAGCTTCTTTGTGTCTTGAAAACTGTGTTTGCTAACAAGTGACTCAATGACACTTTTGCTGGTCAAGTTTTCACTACATAATTTAAGCTTGCATAAAATCACCTAAAGTGGTGCAGCACTGAGTCCTGAAGTCTGACATGCTTGAGCATATTAGCACTTCCAGGCTCCCTCTTCTAGAGGTCAATGGTTTCTTGAATACGTTTTTGGTCAGACTCTCAAAATAACAAACACTAAGACTTTTTACATGTCTTAAAAAATAGCTGTTGCTTAGTGGCTTACTGAGTCTACTAAATGCCATGACGACGAACATTAGCTGCCTTTAGCTGATGTCTCTCTGGAGTCATGCAACCCTCATGTAGTTCTTTTACAGCATATCTTTTGCTATTTACTAGCAAATATATTTACGCTTTTAAGTATTATAAAAGTGGTGAGAGATTATGCTGCCGAACAAAACATGTTAGTATCATAAACGTGTGTAAACATTCGTAAACACTGCAATAATCCAAAATCCAGTGAAAAACCCCATTCCTTTTGTTGACGGAGCCCATGCTAAATTCCAGATATCAATCACTGCATGCCTCTCTAAAGCAAAGACAGGACGCGCAGTTAAGAGACGACTAGTAGCCAATCAGAGGTAGAAGAGGGAGGGTTATGATTCGTAATATCGCATTGGGAAGGGGGGGTTTGAGTCAGAGTTGTACAACCTGTACAACTGCTTCCATTTGATTGGGCTTGTTGCCATTTTTGTTTCTTGAGGATTCGTTACATGTTGCTTTGAAGTACACTTAGGAGGAATTGAAGGCTTTGCTCTGTTTAAAATACAAATACTTTAAAAACAGTACAACAATGCCCGGGCCTGAACCGTTTATACATTTTCTAAAACTGTAATGGTAATTGGTGACTATTTACAAGGGTCCAACCATTATTCTGGTTGATTTATGATTATAATTTTTTTTGGCAAAATGTAATATACCAGTAGAAAATGACTGGAAAATATTCTGAGAGTAAGAAAGGAAGAAAAAGAGTGCGACAAAGAGAGGGACAAAGATCATCAGAGCTAAGAACATAAAGCAAAATCCACTTTGTTCCCGGGGACAGGAGAGGGATCCAGAAGTCCCTACAATCACGACAAGTTCTCTGCTAACTACAAATCCAAGGCCCGCATTCATCCTTTGCTTTGGTTACTGTCCTGCGGACAATATGGTCAATCTCTCTCTGTTATGTGCCGTCCCATGAATTTAGTTCCATTGTGGGGAGAGAAGCAGAACCAATCAAACCCCAGTAACCAGCAATCAGCCCGGGACCCTTCAGCCAGGGCATCTTATGTGCCCCTTCATCCCGAAAAAAAAGTCCTACGCTTGGTTAAATCAGGATGCTGAAGACACTTAATAGCCGCCGGCCTCTGGATTGGACCGTGAAGAATGACAAAATGGTGGTGGGATGCAGCCGTCGCAGACACCTTCCAGCGGATGCATTTAACTTCTGTCACTTTCACCTCAATGCACAATCAATTCAAGCCTTTCCCTTAATGCTGACACCTCAGTGCCATGAAATGCTCTTTGGGCAAAACCAAGGGAGCATAACATAAAGCATTTCAAGATATATATAAAAGGAGAGCAATGCTCATTTTGGCAGGCTTTTTCGGCTGTCACACGTTCCCTCAGAAGAGTATGGAATCTGAATAGCCTTTTCTTGATGTTGGCTTTCACAACTATTTTTGAAAGCTATTGATTGTTTGTCCTGGACTGTGGGCTAGATGAATGCTCCTTTTCATTGAATCTTTTGATTTGAAACTAATTGCCAAAAAGAAAGACATTTAAAGGAAGTCAAGAGTGGGGCACTTACAGAACATATGATCAGTTTAACCATGGGTTGTGGGATGTAATTGCACTAATAAATGGCTGTGAAGTGCCCAGTCTCAAGTTTTGATCTGATGTTTTCGCTTACATGTTGTGCCAACCGGAAAGAAATATAACCTAAAATGTAAGCAACTTTAGGAGTAGAAGACTTATGTGTGAGCTGGGAGATCTTAAAAAAGCAGAAAGCTGCAGAAATGGAAAGTGGCAGCCCTCACTCAAACATCGTTATTCAGTGAGCTGTGCAGTTGAGGAGCAGAACAAATAAATATACTCTGTGATCCTCAATGTTTCAGTTAAGGGAGAAAGAGTGCATTAAGGAAAGGTAAATACAAATAAAGCCCTCTGTTTCAGTCTTATTGTAGCAGTGCACTCCCAATCCATTAAAGCAAGAGCTCTGAAACTGCAGCTCCGGTGGGCTACACTTTTACATTTGGACTAGGAAAGTGAGCATGGTGTGAAATAAGATTTTTGGAAGCTGGATTTCATGAGCTGTAGTGTGGAAAAAGACCCTGTGTCAGAGCGTGCTCGCATTGATTCACCAAAAAACGCTCTTCATAGGAATGTCCAGAAAAGATAAGGCAGCAGCCTCCTGCATAAAATGTGTAACTACCCCTTATCTGTCGCTCTCTAAAATACGTCATACTGTAGTTACATTGGTTCCCTGTCGTTTGGATTTTATTTAAAAATTTGAGTACATCAACATAGCTTCATCACCATAGCTTCATCACCATAGCTTCATCACCATAGCTTCATCACCATAACGGATTATAGCACGTCCAGGCTCCGTCTTCTAGATGTCAACGGTTTTTGGAATATGCTTTTAGTAATACGATCAAAACAATGTCTGTTGTTAACAAAAGCTTACGAGATTTTTCAATTTGTTCTACACTATAAAATAAGTCAGTAAATACCCCAGTTGTAAACATTGAAAACAATGATCACGTCTTAAAACGGCGGTTGCTAACAAGTGCCTAAAACGTCACGTCGAACACGAGTCTGCCTGTAGCGATGGTAACATGAAGTCATGTGACCATGATGCAGATTTTTAATAGCATTATCTTTTCACTTCTGCATTTATTTTCACTTCTGCATTTATGCTTAAACTATTATTAAGTGGTGTACATTTGTGGAGATGATCCTGCTGAACAAAGCTTGTAAAGTATCATAAACGTGTGTTTGCCACAGATCTTTTTCTCTGTGATACTCAAAAACGCAATGGAAGAGTCCCATTGTCTGGGAGCCCTTGCAATGCTAGCTTCTAGGTCTGCCTACAAAAATATGTAATGACTGCATCATAATATAATTATTTTCATTGTTATAAGGCAAATATCAATGTCCATGTAGCACTGGTTCTCTGGTAAGCTGTAAGGAACACTGTTAAATTCAACAGCCTTTAATTAAAGCAGATTATCATCTGATAACAACCATTTTGGCAGTTTTTCGATGAGAAAATGACATCAATGTACACCCCTCTATGTCCCCAAATGTTGTAGCAACAGGCCCCGTTACATTCAGCTCTGTGTCTATGCTGGGTCTGTTCCACAGATGACAAAATGCTTGATATTTTCCACCTGAAATATGTGCAGGGTCTAATTTTCCGGTGTGCTTCAGTGATTACAAGCCTACCTTCGAGAGTAAACTCTGAGGAATAAGCCAAAATGAGCTGAAGTGCTTTTAATTTCACAATTACCATACTCCTGTATGAATGAGATGACCTAATTGCAGTCTCCTCATGACATTCATCACTTAGCGGCAAGATTGAAGATGTCATGTTTGTCACATAATTATGTATTCCAGCATTACTGTCTGGGATAATTAATAATTACCCCTCATGTCTTACTGTATACACCGGAATCTGCTGGGACTTGTAAAGCACCGTGCACTTACCCGCTCATGCTGTCCCGTTTTTGAGGGAAATTACTCAGCCTTGCACTTTTCTGCTTTTGGCCTGCTTCTGTGCTGCCTTCAATTTTCTCCAAATTGCAGTAATGGCTGGTGAGATTTGGTCACATAGTGCACACACAGTCTTTTGGCTCCAAGTGACATGGGGCAAATACATCCACAGCATGTTACCTCACCTCATGGCTTACTGTCTTTCCCTCTGCTTCAGAGGGGGCTGAGCCACATTCTGACATTTTAGAGTAAAAAACTATTTACTAGCATTTCCCATGCAACATATTTAACAATTCTTTCCCACGTTTTAGTTGATTTTATTATATCAATATTATTACGATTAAATAATGTTCAACAACCTTATCATAGAGCTTACAGTAGGGTATTTACTCTTCACCGCATTGAATGAAGGGACACAAAGAACACTGTAGTTGATAAAGAGAGAGAGGCATCACACATTCGATCACAATAAAGACAGCAACAAGACTGATTAGAAACAATTTTTTGTTGACATGGCTACATAATTTTTTTCTATAGATTTCTAATGGCCAGTGCCCATGTCACATGATCGTCAACTTTCCAGTCGTAACAACATGTCTGTTGCTGAAATTGGTTAGCAAACATTAGCACCCATTTCAGAACCACTGTTACAAATCAGAGCACCTTCCGTTAATATTGGTACAATCATTGACGTTTTATTCCCCTGCCAAAAGCTCAACTAATTCAAAACTCTGTGTAACCTGTGTACCTAACCAAAACCATCAAATTAAATATTTATGTAGTATTTTCTTTACTTCAACCACCCCTAAACCTACCAAAATAAATGCATGTGTTTCGAAGTGCACTGAATTGTGGATTACTATGTTAATTCAACCCAATCTCACAAAGTGTAATAGCTTCGTTGGTCCACAGGGCAAAACGTAGTATGTTAAATGTCTCCTATCATGCAAAATGCACTTTCTGATGTCCTTTATACATAAATATGTGTCCCCGGTGTGTAAGGGAACTCACAAAGTGTCCGAAAACAAAACCCTCTCTCTTTTCCTCAGTACCCAAATCTCTAAAAACGGGGGTACAACGGAGCTGATCCAGATTTGCTGCGTCATGACAACATTACTAAAATGTGGGCTGGCTTTACACGGCCCTATCAGAAACATGGCTATCAGAAAGAATGCGCAACGTGTTTTGGACGTAATATGGTCTGCGTTTACATTAGCAAGCATCGCTAACACTCAGAGCTAACGCTGTACTGGAGAGAGTATGTGTAAAAAAGCAAGAAATAAAAAGGTAAACCCGCGAGAGAAAAAGCATTTGAGCTCCATAATGTTTCAGGAATAATGCTTGTTGTAGTTTTGAACATGCTATGCCCCCCTCTTTTCTTTCATTTTTTATTTTTTTTTAAAGCTATGGAACCAGAATCAGCAGTTTAGTAACAGGGCTGAAATAGAGGGGTATGAGGCATTGCTATAATTGGTGATCTGTGCGGTATTTTGAGCAAAACACTTCATAGACATGTGTTTTATATATTTTTATATATCTGAGACCTATAATATATGCCTAAAAATAGTATAAATAGGAGACCAAAAATCCCTCTCAAACTGTGACATGGCTAAAATACTTTTTTCCTATAGATTTATAATGGCCACTGTCCATGTCTTGTGATCGTGAACTTTCCCGGTGTGAATTTAAACAAAACATGGCGGACTCCAAACTTATTTTTTGTGGAAAATCCAGATTGTAGGATAGTTTGGCCATTATAATGCCTTTTTATATATTTTAGATCAGACTACGTCCAGTGGATGTGTAGGATCTATAGTCTGATTTACAGAAAAGCATTCTACACAATTTAAACAATCAATGTTGTGTATTTAACAAGGACACACTGGTGTTTTTTAGTTGATGAGTACTGCAGATATCACTGTGAAATCAATCGAAACGAAAAAAAAATCAATCACGTGAAAATGTTAAAGGAAGGTGGTTTGATTTGTAACGGTGGTTCTGAAATGGGTGCTAATGTTTGCAAACCAATTTCAGCAATAGACATATTGTAACGACTGGAAAGTTGACGATCATGTGACATGGGCACTGGCCATTAGAAATCTATAGGAAAAAATAATGTAGCCATGTAGTTGTAACGACTGAAAGAAAAAACTACAATATCTCACAGATCATGCCGGACTTACTGAAACCCTTGATGAGATATTCATCCTGCAAAGCAAAGAAGAACAGAGACTCTTAGACCCCATTCACACGGGAATGTAAACGCAAACGAAACGCAAACGAACCAAATTCGATATCAAAATAGTCTTCCGTTCACACGGATACGGCTCAATAAACGTGTCCCTTCACACGAGACCGCTCGACCCGCTGGAGACGCTGTAGTACATATGCCGGGCATGTAAGTGGTGCTGTACTTCCGCCACAAAATACACCAAAAGCAGCGAAGAAGACCCCCGAGCATGGTTGCCATGGTTGCCTGGTTGCCCTTCTGTTTATTCTCCACGGTGGATTTAGCAACATGTGGTTCATGTAGTTCTCCATGTCCACTTGTTGCTGATGGTTGTGGTAGAGGAGCTGTAGATTTTGCACTAACATCTGTAGCATGGTCAGTAGCTACTGACAGTAGGTACTGACCATGCTACAGCAGTGAGCAGCAGAGGTGGGGAGAGGCGGGGCTATGGCTTCATCAGTATCAGGAAATGATCGTATAGGACGTACACACAGAGCCGTTTGCCCCCCCAGAGCGTTCCGTCTATCCACCTTGGGACCCGTTATCGTTTTAGGGGTCCGTTTCCGCGGTTCCGTTACGGCCTCGTGTGAACGAACAGGCTATACGAAAGAGAAAAGTTGCGGATACAGCCCGTTTCGTTCCCGTGTAAACAGCACCTTAGAGTTGGTTTTGAACAGTAATCCTTGCAGTGCTTCTCAAAGTGTGGTCTGCGGACCACTGGTGGTCCGTGAGCGCCCCCTAGTGGTCCGTGAGTATATTGGTAAAATTTCACATTTGAAATTAATTAATTAATTAAAGTTTTCCGCCCTCTCGCTGGAATATCTCCACAATGGAGCGAGCTTAAGTTTCACTTTCAATTGCATGATATAGCCCAGCGCATCACCTTCATCACACATGTTGCCACTTGTTTGTACCATTTTCAGGCGATTTGTAATCTGTTCTAGAAAAACGATGTGTTTTTGGACATTTGTGGAGTTAGGTGGTCCACGAGTGTTTTTTTATTGGTTAAGTGGTCCTTCGTATGAAAAAGTTTGAGAAACACTGCCTTACAGGGATTATGTTTACGACTAAATGGTTTTGCCAAATTTAGGGGGAGCTTAAATGCCTGGAATGTTTTCCCAGGCGGCAACAAATTGTTCATTAAAAAGTCTACCCAATATTTTGCTAAATAATACATGACAGACTTAATTTGTGAATATTCTCTGCAGACTTTAAGACTTTCAGGTTTAGAAAAAAGTCCAACCTCCCCGTGAAAGAACTTCATGCTGAGGTAGAAATACGGTAGCTGACAGGTGCACACACATTACAACGGGCCAAAACACTTCCATTAGGAGGAAAGGGCTGCAGTTTCAATAACAATGCAAACACAAATTTGCCGAAACACATGCAAATGAAAAAACATCTTCACCAACTTTACGATACATGCGCAGCGTTTACTAAAAGCGCTGCATAAACGAAACAATATAAATATAACGCTTAAAATGTGTTTATGCAGCGTTTTTAGCTAACTCTGCCCATCATTTGTCAAGTTGGTGAATTTCTTTTTAATGCTACCCATGTGTTGATGATGTTTCGTCATTTGCATGTGTTTCGGCAAATTTGTGTTTTTATGTTTGCATCGTTATTGAAAGAGCAGCACGTGTTTCCTCAGGGAAAAAAAGGTTTGCACCTGTCGGTAAGAAAATACTCTGAAATAGCATTTAGACCAGTGGTCACCAACCTTTTTAAGCCCAAGATCCCCGACCGCGGCCTTGGTGAAAGGCGAGATCTACCTATTGCAGAATATAGTGAAAAAGACGGCCCATACAGTACTTCCAATTTGAGGCCTTTTATGTAGGCTAATTGCATCTGAATTACATAAAATCATTTGGTGCAACTTCCAATTTGATTAAACCAAGAACACAAAATAACTAACATGTCAAAAACGATATATATATATTTACATCATACATATCATTTTAAGTTTCATTCTTTCCTTCATTAGAATCCTAAATATAAATGTATGTAGCTTATTTTCCATTTGTTTGAGTGAATGAGTACATTATTTTGTTGACAGCAACAACAACAAAGAAAAAACAACATCTTGCAGTGAGCAGATAACAAAAAGTGCCATTTTAACTGTGAGGCTTATCCACTGAAGTTTCATGCAAGTGCAACATTTAACATTAACATTAAAACTAGTTATTTTTAGCACAATTCTTATAAATTCAAAATTCGAACAACATTCTTATCCATGCATAGACCATTGGTGCGTTCACACCGGACGCGATGCGAATGACTCGTTCGTGCGGTAGCCAATCAGCGGTGAGGATCTCAACCTGCCGTCACTGACGTTGAATCAGAAAACCAAAACATCAGCCGTTAGCTGTTAGCACACAGAGCTCACAGCTCCTCATATCTGTTCAGAAACTGGACAAAAGTTAAACATGAACAAAACACAGACTGTCTATGTCATGGCGAATACAGTCGCTGTTGTATCTGTGTCTGTATCATGTGGTTGTGAGTGTGGACCGAGCAGATACAACATTAGCTTGGCCTGATCGATCCGATCTCCATTCAGAAAACACGCATTTAAAAGGTTTTTCGCCTGTCGTCTTGTCTGCAGGCTTGTCAAAGCATTAATTCATGGTTTTTACTAACCGGTTTCAGTATGTAGTTATTCCGGCATCATTTTGAAATGTGTATTACAATTACATCACGGTAAAATATGTTCATTTTGTTGTAGTTGGTATCTAACATAAGTGCAGTGAGTTCAAAAATATGCAGCATCACTTGAAGTCAGTCCATTATTTTCGGGAGCGACAGGGAATGTCACAAAGATACGTCAATCAAGTGGCACCTGCTAACGGGGTGGTGGATGATAGGCTTACATCAAAAAACTTTATTAAAAAAAAAAAAAAAAAATGTATTTTTGTACTTTTCTTTCTTTTATTACTTTTTATTTTTTAACGGTGTGCGATCTACCCGCACCACACTCCCGATCGACCGGTGTAGAACATTTAAAATTCCTCTGAAACGCACACTGGAAATACTGAAACGTTGTCTTTGATTAAATGTATTATGTCCAGAAATTTCACATAACTGTATTACAGTAGGTTAGTTGGAAGCAATAATATTAAGTTGGACCTAATATTTTTTTATTCAAACTCAATACTATTGCTTTCAACTAACCTAATACAGTTATGTGAAATCTGTTCATATAATACATTTAATAAAGTAAATGTTTCAGCTTTTTCAGTGCATCCTTTTTCTAGGGTCATCAATCATTTCAGAGCAGAGACAATATATTTCTTAGGATGTTTTCAGATTTCCCCTACTGTGTATTATTATCTGAAGTTTGTGTTCCCTGCACTTCATGTGTTAAAGTACACAAAAGATACAGTGGTCTAATGGCGACTGAGTCCTGGGGATTGCTTTTGTTTGTAATACAACTATTAATTACCATTTCCCATATTACTAACTGTTTGTAGACAGGGCCTGCCAAGCTTATTATGTTTCCCACCAGCATTAGTATTATAATAATTTCCTGATGAGGCAATATTGTAGCTTTTAATAGTCAGTGTTTACACCACATTTGTTGCCAAGGGACAAAAAGTAGAAACTGCTGATAATGATTGGTTTTGGCAACAGCAAATGCTTTTATGTAAATGTCTGTCCCTAAAATGTGACCTGGAAACAAAGGCAACTTAGTGGTGAGTGTGCAGCTAAATGCATTAGTGGATCAATTAAACACTAGTCTTTCTCCGCTTGGGTTGCTATAGCAACTGACCTGCAAATGCAGTGGAAAAGGATGGAAATGAGTGCACATTGAAATCCTTCATGCTACATGCTTTCAATGTGTCCTTATCATGAGGAATATCACTGCTTAGGCAGGGTTTAT
Organism: Dissostichus eleginoides; assembly: GCA_031216635.1. Taxonomy (NCBI): domain Eukaryota; kingdom Metazoa; phylum Chordata; class Actinopteri; order Perciformes; family Nototheniidae; genus Dissostichus; species Dissostichus eleginoides. Next base: position 36,175,436 of record CM062269.1, on the reverse strand, counting down.
ATAATGGAGCTTGCTACAACCAAATAATGCAAAGCCAAAGTCTGAGTGGTATACGATATAGTATTATTATGACATTTATATCAAGTATGAATAAATAATTATAAGCTATTACCACACTGATAAGAAATCCAATGAATTGAGAGCTCTTTTGAAACTCTGCTTCACTATCATCCTCCTTATTCTTTAGTATTAGTGTAGCGACCCTAAGAGTAAAAGCTTACAGCTCACTGTGAATCACTTTGGAATTTTGCGTGTTTTAAAAAGGCGAAACAATGTAAATGATTATTTACTAATGTCTACAAGTATACAAAAGGGATGAATTAGGTCAGGGCCTTTATAAAACAATTACATTTTCAGAATGTGAATTATGTCTATAGATGTAAATAATTAAATATACTCCTAACCTGGCATGATTCATTTTAAATGAACTTTTATTTTTCGGTCAAACGTCCAAAAAGATTGTGGTTACGTTAAATAACAAATGGAGAAAGAAAGTGAACATTAAATCGAGATGACACAACACAAACACTAGGCCCATACCTGTAGCTCATGCACACACTTTACATTACATTTTGCTACACTAAGGACTTCCTAAAACTGCACCTGAATGTTGAAAAGGGTAAGTTAGTTCGATGTTATTCCCGAATAAATTGGAATAAAGGGACAGTTTAATTCCACAGGCAATACAACTGCTAATCTCCTGATCTATCTATTACTTACTTATGTATATCACATACATCTGTTTACAGTCAACTTATTTATATTCTATATTATTACAATATGCAATTTTTTACCCCATTCCACTGCAAGATATTTCGTTTTACAATCTGTTTTTATTTGTATTTTACTCTGTTTTACATGTATATATTTGTCTGCATTTTACTTGTATCTTTTTCTATATTAATATTGCATTGTTGGAGGAGCTCAGGACTTAAGATTTTGATTGCCAAAACTGCATGTGACAATAAAACCTTTGAATGTTGAGTCTTTAACTGAATCTAGCATTGTGCCCCCACCATGGACTCCACTTGATATGCTGGCGATGACTATTATTGGACTGCAGATGGAAATTAGCTTTAGCTATAATCTGCCTAAAGCATGTTTTATCTATCTGAGATCACTGTATTTTATGCATGGTCCTTGTTCAATAAAGATATATAATGTAAATAATATTGAGTTTATCATGACATTAGGCCTATGTTCAGTCTCAAACACATTATGGCTTGTTTTTGACTCTGAGACCTGGGGGCAATAAAACAAGTATGACAATTCTGCCAGTGTTATTGTTGACATATTTTTACTTTGAAGAAAGATTAATGGTGAAGGTGACTGCAGAAATAAAAACCTTTACAACAGCTCCGTTTGTCTACGTACCTTGAATCATTATGTAAAGTTAGTTTGTGTGTGTGTGTGTGTGTGTGTGTGTGTGTGTGTGTGTGTGTGTGTGTGTGTGTGTGTGTGCGCTGCTCCATTGCTTTGTTATATAGTCAGAGGCAGAGACATAATAATGAGCAGAATCTTGAAGCAATCTTCGTGTCTGTGCACGGTGGCGAGACAATGGATGTCATCTGGCAGCAAAGAGAGTTTGTATTGAACATGGACAAACGTCAGGCAATTAGGTCAGGGGAAAAATGCAATTGATGGTCACATGAGCCAGTGATGCATATGCCTTCAGCACATTTGTAACTCTTCAGCTGTGAATAACTCGTGTCAAGGTTGAATGCTGAGAGATTAATCATCATACATTTGGGGGGAGTGCAGGGATCGCTGGAGCTACATTTAAACAAAAAGATTCTGTCCACTTTTTCTGAATTGCTTTAATATGATTTTATTTATGTTATTATTATTATTATTATTATTTGTATCTTTAGTTCATTTTTAACTTTTTCCTTGTATATTTTAACAGTGTTCTGTTTCATGTGAAAGCACTTTGTAACTCTGTTTTGAAAGGTGCTATATAAATAAAGTTGATTATAATTCAATTATTAATATTACATTCCTGCGACAGGCACCAATCGATATTCCCTTTTTTTGTCAGACGATTTCATTTATTGCATGCTGTCAAGATGTCATTTAATAAGTATTTAAACAAATATTACAAAAACATTCTAAAATACATGACCCACCCTAGCTTTCATGTATTACTATAAATAAAGGTTGCTGAATATTTTCACCATGTTTTACCTGTGTCCCTTTTCCACAAAGTTGGATTAAATAATAATTTCTGGGTTGGGTCTTACTTGATAATCGTTAGTTTGAAGGGGTCCACAGCATATATTTTTGACCTAGGACCCTTTCGATTAATCAATCATTCTTTTTTTCAATTGTAATTGGGAAAGTTCAGTAGATTGACAGATTTCTGTCATGAAGCAACAGTACATTGTTAAAACCTAGTGTACTAGAGAGGAATTCATTGTAAACATAATAATTCCTCTTGAATTATTTAAAAGAGTCCCTATTATGCTTTTGGGGGATTTCTCTTCCCTGTAGTGTGTTCTATAGGTTTTTGTGCATGTAAATGGTCTGCAAAAACTAAAATCTTAGAGTTCCCTCCAGAGTGAGTTTCCCCCCCTGCCTGAAACATCTCCATTGGACTCCTTTGTTAATTTCCAGGACATAGTGACATCATTATGTAACACTTCCGCTTCTATTGGCCAGCGCTGCAACAAGTAGTACGTGATAGGCCAAGAGGCGGGGCGTTTCCGACACATTAAGCGATTGACCAATCACAAAAATAAGGGGCTTTTTGAACATTAAAGCATGGAAACACGTCACAGTAAAGACACTAAATACTAATATGAACCTGAAACTGAGCATGATCGCGCCCCTTTCAATTATAAATGTTGTATTCACATAAAGGAAGAATTTCCTCTACTCTATATGCAGCAAAGATTATTTTATAAGACCTGTGTAGCCCCTAGGTCCTTCCTGAATGTGACACGCTGTATCTCTTTATGAGTAGGCAGTCCTTTCTTTGATCTGGTGTTAAATAATCATTAAAGGCTTCAGACTCAGTGATTAGTGGTGCTGTAAGTGAACAATTTTTGGTAAAACTTTATATTAAGGTACCAGTGTTGTAGTCAAGTCACCAATTCACGAGTCCAAGTCACTCTCGAGTCACCACTCTTCGAGTCCGAGTCCAAGTCCGAGTCACCCAAGGAGTGTCCGAGTCGAGTCCGAGTCATCATTACCTGTGTTCAAGTCCGAGTCCAAGTCCAAGTCACCCAAGGAGTGTCCGAGTCGAGTCCGAGTCATCATTACCTCTGTTCGAGTCCGAGTCCAAGTCCGAGTCACCTAAGAAGAGTCCAAGTCAAGTCCGAGTCACAAGTCTTCATCTATTAATCTTCGTGGATATATGTGTTGAAATGTAGCTGCTCCTCTACATTGCTTTCATCCTGTCATGTTATACTAATCTGTCTATTGAACTGCTGTGAAGCGAGTTTGGCTACAATTCTTGTAATAGGTGCTATACAAATATAAAGCTTATTACTAATATTAATATTATTATTATTATTATTGTAAATGACCTTTAATATGTCTAACTATATTTAAAATGAGTTACCTTTTAGAGAAGTGATTATATTTGTATGCCAATATTTTCCTATGGTAAAGTTTTCGTTTTGCACTTTTATTTTGATAGTAATAAGATCGGGACTCTTATTTTGAAGGAACTTTTACCGGTTAAATCGGTTTACCGATTAAGCCCCAGAAAGCACATGGCTATTTAGCATGCAAAATGACGTCATTCTGCATGTTAAGTAGCCATGTGCTTTCGTGTTATCGGCTGAATCTTTATTTATTGATTAGATCACGTTACTCTGATGATAGTGAGTGTTCAAGACAGCCTATATGTCTGAAGTCGATCCTTAGAGTAATGTGTTACGGAGCCTTCTCTTCAATATTTTTCCACGTAACGAGCATTTTGCGCTGCTCTTTTCCAATGTGGAAGCAGAATGTGTGAAAGCATACAGCACGATGCAGGGTGTGTCTCTGGACATCTTTAGACTGGTATAGCAGCGGGGGCGCGCCCAGTACGTGAACTCGCCTCGCAGGTGCACACGCCAGGACAGAGGACATAAGACTCCAGAGAAAACTTGCTCGAGTCCGGGTCCGAGTCATCATTACCTGTGTTCGAGTCCGAGTCCAAGTCCGAGTCACCCAAGGAGTGTCCGAGTCGAGTCCGAGTCCAAGTCATCATTACCTGTGTTAGAGTCCAAGTCCGAGTCCAAGTCATCGTGCGCGAGAATTCACGAGTCCAAGTCCGAGTCGCGTCAATCAGTGCGCGAGTCCGAGTCGAGTCACGAGTCCCGAAAATCGGCACTCGAGTCCGAGTCCAGGACTCGAGTACTCCATCTCTGTAAATACACAAATTAACCATCAACTAGTTGTTAATTAACATGCATATTAGCAGTATATTGTCTCTTTATTAGTCATTATAAAACACTTATTAATGCCTTATTCTACATGACCATATTCTATAAGTAATAAGCCATTAGTTGAGAGTTTTTCCTCAATAACCCTCTAATTAGTGCTTATTTATTGCAAGTAAGGAAGTTGTTGTACATGGGTTTTGGTCTTAATATGCTCTGCTCAATATGGGCCTAATAAGGCAGTAGTACCACAAGAATATTAATTCTCCCATAATAACACTTAACAAATATGATCTATTCTTATGTAACAAGACATGAAACTATAAGTGTCTAAATAACTCAAAATGAGGTATTTATTCTAAGAACATGTTCCCTATTTTAAAGTGAAGTCTTGTTCATAACCAATAAGCTAATTTGACTCTAATTGACCTGAACAGGTTCCCTATTCTAAAGTTGCCTCCTCTTCACACTTTGTAAATACATTATAGCACACAACTACTGAAATTAACCTCAACAGTACATGAACAAAGTAGGCCCACGTTGAAATATCTGTTTTATTAATGAACCATTAAAGAGAGGTTCAGACACATGTCAAGTTTCTCCAAGGCTGAGAACACATAGCAGCCTGTACTTTTTAATAAAAACAGATTTTTTACAGATTGTATGTATTTCTGATCATACTGTGTGACCTGCTTGTATGTTCTTACACAATAGGTGTACTGTTCTCTCTATGTGTTGTACTGTCTCAGTGTGAACATAGATTAAACAGCCAGCCAAACTCTTTTGAGAGCCAGGAAATGAGCAGCCATGCTTCTTTATTGACTTATTTGCAGTCCACTGACATTCAAACGGAGTGAAACTATAAAAAAAAGAAGTTACAAGTTTAATGATCTCATACATGCAAGTGTAACATACACAGATTAACACATAGGACCGCTAAGTGTAAACAAAGTAAATATAGCTAATGCTAGCTGTGCAATAAGCATGTATACGGGGCATTCTACCGAATCAGTACAAAGTGCGGTCCCATGACAAGAAAAACTATTTAACAAAACAATTAAGTATTCAGACATAGATATTTACTAAGAATATGTTATGGTCTATTTAAACACAAGGCATTACATTATATAGTGATAAGCTTAATATATACAAAACATCATTTATAGGGTACTTTCTATTGAGAAGTAGCTGTCCCCAACCCTGACATCTAAATTTCAATTTCTGTAAATAACACTTAAAACATTTTTTTAAATTTTGTTCAATGGTTTATTTAGAAGATCTTTATGATTACATTCAAACAGAACTTGGAATATTTAGATTTATTGTGGGTATCATTTTTTAATAAAAAAACTATACTCAAAAAAGCATGTCCCCAGTTTTCATGTCACTACCGAAACACAAGGGGTTTTAGTCCAATGGCTGAGCCTGGTTTTTAGCCACACCCCTGCACTTTTGACTAGGCAGTGACACTGCGTCCCTGTCCCTCATGGCTGAATGGCAAGTAGCTATATCCCATACTTTTGATATAAATCTGTTCCAAAATCTGAAAATCGGCGTGTAACCTTAAGAATTGTCACTACCGTACACATATTATCTTCAATTAAGTAAACTTTTTCTGAGTTTTATGCAAAGTATTAGGTTTTTATGTGTGTAAACCTCTTCAAAGACGTGTATGCTAGCCATGTACTTGCTAGCATTCTTTAGTTATGCTCAATTTTAGCTAGAGTCGTCACTACCGAAACATATGGTTAAGTTTCGGTAATTGACATGATCGTTTCGGTAGTGACAAAATGGAATGGTAAGCAGGTAAATCCCACCATTTTGAAATAAATGTGTTTTAAAGTCTGAAAATCAGTGTGTTACTTTAAAGGTCTCTTATTATACTATTGTTAGGGATATATTATAGGTCTCAGATATATAAAAAACATGTCTATGAAGTGTTTTGCTCAAAATACCAAACAGATCACCCATTCTAGCCTCATCCCCCTCTATTTCAGCCTGTTACTAAAGTGCTGATTCTGGGTCAGTAGCTTCAAACATTCACACTTCAACATAAGGCATGTTATGAGTTAAAATTAAGCAATAAGGTTGAGGGAATATGATACAACCTTGAGAACAAAATACTGTGGTCACTACCGAAACAGTGGATGTTTTGTAAAAAATTAAGTATATTGAGTTATCAACTAAAATGATATGATACTGATTGGTTTAATGCATGTTCAATCTCAACAATCATCAACTCTGGAATCAATATGATCAGTATTATGCATTTTACAAAGAAAGTTTTCATTATGATTTTTATGAATTGTATAAATTGAACTTTGAAATTTGATTAAAAATGCACTTTTATTAATTTAATTGTGAAAACCCTCAAGAAATATTTGTTAAAATACTATTTAGAGAAGGGAAGGTATAACAATCTTAACAGGTTAATATAACACTTTTTTACTACAGTGTATGTACTATGTTTCGGTAGTGACCATTTTTGGTAGAGGAAGAACATTCCAATACAGTCCGAAAATATGATATAAAAACGGTTATTTTACTAGATATGTGTAATTTAGATATGGTACAAAATATACATGTATATGGACAAAGTTTTGGGAAAAAAACATACAAAATTTCAAAACATTTCCAACCTGACTTTGGTCCAATTTGGTAGAATGGCCCATACAGGCTAGTATGGCTAACACTAGCATGTATGCTAACGCTACCCTGTATGCTAACGCTAGCGCGAATGCTAACGCAAATGCTAGCGCGAATGCTAATGCATTTTCTCATTGTGTTTAAACATCTCCAAATGTCATCAGATAAACACAACACAATCCTTACAGTGTAAGTGTAAGGCTTACACTTACACTTACAGTCATTGCTTTCTTCAGTACAAATTTAAAAAAATGATAAATGTGCAAATATGAAACATACAGGTCAATATCACCTTGCTATTGGTAGCTGAACTGTCAATACCCCAAAACATATTCTTAGAATAAATACCTAATTTTTAGTTATTTAGACATAATTAACACTCAGTTTCATGTCTTGTTACATAAGAATAGATCATATTTGTTAAGTGTTATTATCGGAGAATTACTATTCTTGTGGTAGCCTACTACTGCCTTAGGCCTATTAGGCCCATATTGAGCAGAGCATAGACCAAAACTCATGTACAACAACTTCCTTACTTGCAATAAATAAGCACTAATTAGAGGGTTATTGAGGGAAAACTCTCAACTAATGGCTTATTACTTGTAGAATATGGTCATGTAGAATAAGGCATTAATAAGTGTTTTATAATGACTAATAAAGAGCCAATATACTGCTAATATGCATGTTAATTAACAACTAGTTGATGGTTAATTTATGTACCTTAATTTAAAGTGTTACCCAATTTTTTTCCTGCGTGACAAAGGGGCTTTGAATCCTGCTCGCTGTATCTCCCCTGTGTTTCTGGTGGATACCTAATAACAGTCACATTCATCATGCCAATGTTATTTAGCACCTGTGCTCGGTGCCGTAACAATTACATATTTTGTTTAAGCAAATGCAGAACAGCTAATGAATCTTGCGAGTGTGTCGGATGGCTGAATCTGAACACATGTCATGGGTGGATATTGGCTTCTCGTATTTAAAATGCGCCAAAGGACCAAAGTATGCTAATTGTAATGACAAGTTCCCTGCAATTTTGTCTCTGAGGATGAGATAATTTTCTCAAACACAGCGCCCTTCAGATAATTCTGTGGATGGAGTGTCTCATCTCAGCTGAAGTACAGGGGTCATTAAGTGTTGTTGTGGGGAGCTAACAGTGGGGACGGACCTAAGCCCCCCCCATCCCCATCCCCCTCCACTTCGCCCCACCATCATTTCTCCACTAGAGCTACTTAGGTGTAGTATTGTAGAGCAGTGTACAATTTATTGCAATTTTCTGTATTTGTTTAGAAAATTGCAATAAATGTCTGACTCCAAAAGAGTAATTCATGTAGAACATTATATAAGAATTTGACAACAAAAAATGTCTTCACTTTTCCATTAGGGCTAGATTTTCCAAGATACCACCATTGCCAAACCACTCCATTGTGTTACCAGTAATAAGGCCCTTATGACAAAGGCAAACAACAAAGGCATGTTGGTGCCATGAGTGCCATCAATTCATAAAGAAAATCTATTTTTCCTTGGGCAAGGACTATTTATTGCACCTCGAGCCTGGGGAGTGGAGTGCAGAGCGCTCTGCTAGAGGCCCAAATGGATTTTCAACTATGGACCCTAAACCTTTCAAACCACAACGCTGCTGAATAGCAGTTAGAGGTTGCCATGACAACGCCATCTAGAGGGACATTTCAGCTGCATCAGAGAGAAAGCTTGGCCAGATGTCTTCAACAATTTGCTCTGAAAAGATTCACCATCCGCCATGCTCATTAGAGAGCAGCAATCAGAGGAACAGGAGATACGTGCTCTCCTGCCTGCCACCATTCTCCATCTCTCCCCCACCTTTAGAAAAAAAGAGAAGATGGCAACTAAAACATGACAGTCCTCTCAGATGTGCAGCCTGTCCACTGGCTATTTCTGGTGTATATTTTCTAAAATATTTATGTCTTATTTCTGCATCTGTGACATGCCCAGTTCAGTGTGCAGCTGACACGCTCTGGCAGGGCAGAGAGGCATCTGGCCAACACAGAAGAGAGCAAGCAACTTTGTGAATTATTAATGGTATAAATCAACACCTGTGGTGTGGCTGACAGTTCTCAGAGTCAGGGAGGCTGCTGCTGTCGGCCTCCAACAGCTCTCTGACCAGCTAGGCCAACAGCTTAGCTGCCCAGCATGGAGTCAATTAACATGCAGAATACACCAAAGATACTGCAAATTACAATTACAAGGCAACTCATTTCCACTTCTGTAATCAGTACTACCTTTAAACATTCTCCTGGCTTTTGACCTATCATAATTATTTTATAATTGTTTGCAGAGAGCATACATGTAAAGATTCCTCTCTTATAATAATTTGAACAGTTGCAATGAGATTTATTAGTTAAAAACAAGTTTGAACATTTAAAAAATCTTTCAAAACCAACGATCTGAATTTAGTAACTAAACTGTGGTGCTAACCAATGGGTGTGTCTATTGTTCTCATTGTAATGATACATATTATCTGCACCTGAAACTGAAGTGGCTCCTATTTTTATTTTTATTTTATCCTGTGTCAAACTTTTGTAATATTTGTATTATTTCAGTTAATTTTAAGTCGATTCCTGTTGAAACTTAGAACTCTGACACCACTTGTGTTTTTGGTTTTTCTTGTATTTACTGCTGTCTCTATCTGTCTTCACAGAATAATAACAATAACTGTGTTGGCGTTTCACTGACTGTAGAATACTTAAAGGTTTGACTTGTTCACAGTCTCCCCTCTGACAGCTGACGGGAATATGTGAACATAACACAGGTAACTTAAGTGAATTGGTCTCAAAACATGGATCTGGAGGTGGTTCTGAAATAAGCATTTGGAAGAATATGACCTCCAATGGATAAAAGAGAAAAATACTTTAAGAAAATATACTTTTTTAATGGTTATACATTGGTTATTTATTGCTTTCGAGAAGACCAACCCAACACAATTCAAGATCTCTAGTATAGATTCTGATACCTTACGTATTTTCCAACACTGATAACCAATATGATACAACTGTGTTAAGAACAAAATACACATATATATATTATACATATAACAGCTTTATTCTGCTAACCCTGTATGGATGTATTTAATTGGTGTTGGTGTTGTTGTTAAACCCTGGTCACGACAGAGATGAGAAAGAATCAAAATGGCTCACTCATTATGTTGTTGCATCATCAATTTAAGACGCATACATCATTAATCATCATTAAGAGTTGCACATGCACGGTACTGACTGGCAGGATGTACGCAATGGGGAGAGAACAAGCCCCCCACAACAAGTGATAAGCTTTGAGGCAATTTCTGTTCTGGCCAAACCGTGTAATTACAACTTCTTGTTGGGTAAAACAGCTTTTAAATATGCTGCCCCCTCTGCTTGGAATATTGTACAGAAGGAGCTGAAACTCTCAGATGTTATCACCTTGAGGGAATTCAAGTCCATCTTAAAGGACAGAGAACAAGAAAGCATTGGTAGATGTGAGTGTGCGTATATCCCAAAATTGAAGTCGTTTTACATTTTGCCAGTTTTTAATGATTTTGAATAGTTTATTTTATTTTGCATATTGACTGGCTAATGTGCCATTTTTGTGTTTTACAGCTGTATTTGTCTACCTGTATAGTCTGTGTTTTATCTGTTGTAACTGTGTTCATGCTGCCCTTCTTGGCCAGGTCGCTCTTGGAAAAGAGATTGTAATCTAAATGGGTCTTTACCTGGTTAAATAAAGGATATATATATTCTTTGTTGGTCATGTTATGCCATTGTCCCCAATGTTCCATTGACTTACATTGGGAAAGAGAGATCTGTGAATCAGCTTACTGGGTATGAACCTGTGAACAGACCTTCACATTATCCTAAAAGCAGTTGACCAGCTGAGACTGACTGAGATGGCATGAGCAACATGCAAAGAACCAGTGGTCTGTTTTGGTATGTGAGCAGTGGTCTGTTGAACTGACAGTAGGCGTGAATCAGACACATCAACATGCATGTAGGGATGTATGTGGTGCTACCGACCACCCTCATATGGAGTTAGTTGAGCAATATCAGATGTGTGCTTTAAAGATTTAAACCTGGACCTGCACTGGCCTGGAGTGTCATCAGAACACAGGCTGGACGACATGAACCCATAAACTGTGTTTGGGGAAGGGGAGGCACAGGAAGCACTTCATGTTTAAAGGAGCAGGCTCTTCATTGGCTCTGATAGGCTGTTTTATGCATGCTGCAACCATGGTCCTGCCTGTTAACACAACATAGGACAGAGTGAAATTGACTGCTCAGTAAAACCCTCTGCTCCGGCAGTAAAGTTGATCAGGAAGCACTTGGCTCTGCAGAGTGAGGCACGCTCTCCTGATGTCTCAGAGTGATGGCCCTGAAGCTGAGCTCTGACATGTGAGGCTGACTTCAGTTACCCCAGAGCACACTCCCTCAGTGGGCTTTCTGATAAATCACAGCTACTGATATGGTCCTACACAACTATTGCTGCCCAAAATAACTGAATTTGCAATTTGTATGTACAAATGGAGGATTCATTTTGGAGGGAAACGTCGTAATCAGTTGCCCGGCTCTTCTGTATGGGACAGTGTGGTTTATGGTGAATAAAATAGCTATTAGCCAAAATAATCAAACATCTGTCTGTTTTTCATCTGTCTATGCAATGCAGTAAAAAGTACAAAATGTGTTACTTGGTAGATGATTCAATGAATGAATCTGACTCTCACTGAAGTAGTACTAGTAGTAGTCGGGAGAAAAGAGGAAACATTTTCCACCAAGAAAATGCAAAGCGGTCTTTGCTCTTTTTTCAATGAAGTAACTCTCCAGTTCAGATATAGGCCTAACTGATGTTATTTCAGCATCTATGCTAACGTCTTTAGGCTCCCCCATTGTTGTTTTGACCGACGTCACATACATCTGAAAAACGCCAGTAGCTGCCATGAGCTCCTCACTGGACCCTGATTGGTCAGGATACTTGCTGGAAACAAACACATTACTTGAAGCCGGTACTAATGGTACTTGTGATATTTCATAATATCACAGCTGTCGTGCAAGGTAAGTTGCTACTGGATCCGTAAGAGCTTTTCTTTGCTTTAGCTACAGGTAATCAAACTTGACTCAGGGTGAACTCTGGCATGCAATGCACAAAGAGATAATTAGGACCATTGCACTGTAGCCCTAAGTCCTTTGTGCCAGTAGCCATCCGGCTGCACAACCAAGAGTTAACCATCCAACCATCCGAAAATAACCTGCACTGAACATTCATATTAATGATATTTGCACTGTATGTACACAAGAATCTCTCCGCACTGCTACCTGCACATTTACAAATATATATTTAACCTTCATACATATCTGTATATCTGAGTTTAACTCATGTCATTTTTGTTATTTCGATTAATACTATCACTACATGTTTATTCTTAGTTATTTTGTATTATTTTCTTTTTATTCTTATTACCCCATGTGTACTTTCTGTGTTTCTGGCTTATTCTGTTGCTATGAAACCTGAATTCCCCAACGGGGATCAATAAAGCTACATCTTATCTTATCTTTTACTTACTTACTGGACTTATAACTTGACAAATTCATACTGTACATTTTACATTTATATTTAATTTAATATGCCATCACTTTCAATTTTCTACTCATTAGTTCTGTATTATTTTTATTTTTGAAATGTTTATATTTTATAATTGTTTATTTTTCCTTTTTCATTTGTTATTATGTGCAATGCCTTGTTTTATTATGCTGCTGTAAGGAAGAAAATACCAATTTGGGATAAATAAAGTATATCTTATCTTATGCACGTACATTTTCTACTAATGTTTTTACTCAACAACCTAAGGTGAAGGGTGTCTTCAGTTGGACGTCATGTTGCTGACAAGATCAACGTTTGGATTGGACCAAACTTCCACAGAAATGGAACCCTATTGATTGGACATTAAGGTGAACGCCAGCTTGGATGAGCGGGAATAATGATATCATAGCAAAGACAGTTTATGCACAATTTTTGCCACCATCCCATTTAAAAAAACATTTGGATTTGAAACCATTCACATGGATGACCTAGTTGACTTTAAAAACATATCACCCATCTACTTTTTAAAAGGTGGCATTGCAGGGCATGCTGGAGGACTCAGCTGTGTGAACTCAGTGAGCTACATTCCTTCCACAACTTGGGATGTATCACTGTATCACAGTATTTGAGAAAAGCAAACACCATATCTGAGTAAAAGTTGTGGTTGAGTTGCGCTCAGGGCTGCTGAATGATCCGACCCACTGCACCTACATACCAGTGAAGCACTTACATCTCATCATCACAATGCACAGCCGACAAAACCAAAGGGAACATTAAGAGCCGTATTGAACAGATCACTGAAAAAAGTATTCAGACGATGCTGTAATTCTGTGATATTGATGCTACTCTGTAACCTTATATCACTGATACAGAATGTGAACAAGTTGGGTCTCTGTGCAAAATGAAGGCTGAATGGTAGAGCCTGGAATAATGTTAAGAGATGGAGCAAGGCCAGAAACAGAATACATTACTGTTGGTGAGTAAAAGAAGAAGATAAAAGAAGTACAACACATATTTGTGCACATCTGAGACCCACCGTGTCTGCTAATGGACCCATGAATGTATCAGATGGCGGGGATGCAGTGCCATTCCTTTCACATGATTTGTGAGTGATTCGTATAAAAGATTTGCTCAAGTTCATCTGAAATGCATTAGGCGACCAAAAACAATAAAACAAAGCTGCATAAATAATTAAAAATAAACCTTGAATTAGAAACTTTGTTTGTTGGACTACAACCAAATATAGCCTATTATTGAGTCCATACATAGATAGACTTAGCCCCCCTCTCATATTAGTGATGGGAGGTAGCCTGTCAAGACACACTTCCTCCCTCCCCCACACTGTTGACTTTCCTCTGTTTCTAATCAAGCCTTTGTCTAAACTCGACTGAGATAAGAGTCTGAATAAATGGTCAGCTCCTGCTGTTTATCAGGCCGGTGTTTCGCTCCATGTGTTTGTCAGCACATCATTAGGGGCTGGCGGAGGGCTAATTAGTTGTTTATTCAGAAAGCTGATTAGAAGTTGGATTTGCATTGTGTTGCTCCATGGGATCCATGCAGAGATGCTGTGCTCTCGTCAGAGCTTTGAAACACATTTCCTCCTCTCATTCTGTTACAAAGAGCAAAACTGAGGAAAGTGATGAGCCAGTGAGAGATCACCGACAGAAACAACACGGCTCACTGAGCCACGCTCAACAGCAAGAGGCCAAAAACTTCAGTTTAAAGATCTTTAAGGTTTTTTGTATTTCTCTGTTTCTGATTTTCTGTGAGCAGGCAGTTTGTGACTCATGAAACGTCAGATGAGAGAAGTGAGCCACTGTTGGGCTTACACAGCCACCGTCCTGGAAGTAGGCTGTTGTTTGGTATCATATCAAAACCAAATAAACGTTAACACCCAATCGGTACAGACGTTGATGAATTTCCTCATAAATCCCATCACTCTGTTCAAATTTCACCTCTTTTTGTTATTTCCTGTTATTCCCAGCATTAAATGAAAACTGTCATTCAAATGACCCAATCTGACTTAATAAAAAGTACACATTATCCATGCAATTGTGGAAGTGCATCATAACAAGCCTTCGTTCAACTTATAAATCTTAACATTTTAGCTTTTTTGATGTTGTTGCACGCTCCATGCTCTGCTAGCAGCAGCTGCTTTTATTGATTTGTTCTCCTGCTAAGCTAATCAGGCCTTGTGTTTATGGGCCGGGGGGGGCAAACAGACACTTAGAGCGCCCCAGAGACGGCAGTTTAGAGCCAACTTGTCCACAGTGACAGCAAGAGATAAGATTTTATTACACCTCCCAAACTTTAAATAAAACTACAGCAGCATAAAAGCTGAAATGCAGAGGCACAAATTCATTCGCTGCCTGTCCATCAGGTGCTGACTTCATCTTCCCCAAAACATGACCAGCTGTCTGTGACACCCTGTACTCCTGTGCATACGCCTAGACACCAACAAGGAACACATGAGCACAGAGAGCAGTTTGAAAAATCACAAAAGAAAAGAAATAAAATATTGATTTAAGTAAAAAAGAAATGCAGTAGATTAAGATCAACCACAGTATAATTTAAACATAATATATATATTGTATATATTGTAGCAATTTAATAATGCTAATAACTCCTCCCCCCCACCTTTTTTAAACTTATAACAGTAATCCGATCATACAGATTTGCTGTCAGGGAATACCATTTACTTTCGTATGTATCCCAATAACATAATCCCGTTATTCCCATATTAAGTCATTCCCCAAGCCTGCATATTTTTCTGTTACAGCCAATAATCAGTCTTAATGAGTCATTTAATAAGTATTTATTTTTAAATGGACTGGTTAACAATGAGAGGACATTATTTGCCAAAAGAGGCTAAAAGACATAATGATCTAATGAAGTGATCTATTGTCTTCTGTTTTAAGGTATCGCCAGTAATTGAGAATTGATCATGTAATTGCACCAGGAAGAAGTGGAGATACATATAGCCCACAAACTCATTTTAAATGATAACTCAACGGATTGTTGTATTGCACATCCACTATGTTGGGGAACTTGTGAGAATCCTACATTTCTAATAGTTACACCCTGCCTGCCATTTAAATACCCTCATCTTGCAAATTCCACAGCCCCAGTTTGCTACACATTCTTTCTGGTCACCTCCAAACCCTCCAAAGTAATATTAGAGCTACCTTGATCAAATATGAAATCATTAGGATTATTCCCTCAGACTAGACATAGCACGTCCAGAGAAGACATTATGCTCTGAAAACACTGAAAAGTTGCATTTAATTAAATGTATTGTGTCAACAGATTTCCCCTAACTGTATCAGGTTAGTTGAAAGCAATAGTATTAGGTTTAAATAACAGATCTTAGGTTCAACGTAATATTATTGCGCTTTGAGCACCAGGAAAAGTGCTATATAAATCAAATGTATTTATTTTATTATTATTGCTTTAGATTAGTTCTCACCATACAAGTTAACTGATCTTGACATTTTGTCAGACAGATATGTTTATTTACTGCAACATACTGTATCTACAAAGTTTAAAATACCCTCCCATAATTTCACAAAGCAGTTTAAAAGTAATCAAATACAAAGCAAATACTGGGAAGACAAAAATGCAAACATATTCAACATGACACGTGAAAAGTTATCATTTTATTGATGTCTGTCATACATAGCTCTCTGGTTGTAAAGTTGTTTATAAGACATCTGGTCATATTTGTGTCCCTAGATACCATCTCATGTGTGGTGAGTGTGGGCTGAGGGGGGGGGTCACCCGGTCGACTGAGAATTCTTCCAGTCGACCGGGATGAGAGCTAGCATTGAGAGTTTGCACAACGTGATTGATGCATTTGTTTTTACTGGTGGCTGCAACCTGCCAACTCAATTGTTTCATTGCCATCAAACAAACAGAGGTCTGGAAAGAGGAGAGCAACACAATGAAGTGTGAGGAGTGACTGATCCCGGAATGCTCCCTCCCCAGGTCTCATCGCTGGTTAAACATTAACTCATTGATGGTGGAGCAGTGTGGATGGGCTGTGATAACAGGCAGCATTCAAACTGCATAAGCATTCCCAAAACATCCCAGCAACGGCAAACACACACACATCAAATCAAAGCAACGAGCATTAGGAAAAAGGAAAATAGGAACATTATGAAAACTAGACCAACGTGCATTCGTTTATTATTACCTGTCGTTATCTGCACCGGTTTTCTGTGTACTTGTAAAACATCATCAGTCACTGTCCACGTTCTGGCACAGGTCAAAGTTCACCTTTACCTGCTACGGTCCAAATCACAAAGAGACATTTCACCCTGATGATGGCGTAGAAGAAAATGAAGGAACATGAATGAACATGAATATATGTGTGCCACATTTTCAGCCATCCAATATTTGTCATAATATTTCGGATGTCAGGACCAATGGTGGACCAACCTACAAAGTGACGGTACCATATCTACAACCTAGCCGTTAGCATCGCTACTGACAAACCTGAAGGCCATAATTCATTGTAGCCCCTTTAATCTTTAATGGTAAACAGACATCTCTGGTGTCAAAGACACTTTGTACAACTAAAATGTACCCTAACCTCCATCCCAGCCTGCTTCCTGAGAGCTTTACACTACAAAACCTCCTCCTTTGTTTCTAAGATACAACAGTGATTATTCACAACCATAATACTTTATATTTTAAGATTAAACTGCCCCTGTTTAAACTACGTCATCTTGTTGCGCCCTGTTGTTTTGCGCCTATATTTTGCAGTGTTTCCCCAACCTTTTAGTAGGTAGGGTTAGGGCCCCCTTTTTAAGAAAACTATTTGTAAAAGTAAATATATTGAACTGGTGATATCTCCACAGGAAAGATCAGGGGGGGGCTGCTCAATTTTGAAAAAATAACAAATTGCAATTATTTTTGACTCATTTTGCAGTTGCCATTGTCCTTTTTGCATCAATATTCCCATAATCATTGAATAATTATCAAATCAATGATTAATGAGAATTGTTACCAAACAAATGTGTTTAATTTACTCTGGGAAATTGTATTTGTATCACTGCAAACCCACAATACAACATTCAAAAAGGTATTTTAACACAAATTTTGCACTTCAATTGTACAATTCCAATGTAATTGTTCAGCCATAGAGGGATCACCTCAGACTAAACCGCTGAGAAAAACTTCAGTGGGGGATGCTGAGCCTCAGGCTGCTTGTGAGAGAAATAAATGTGACGTTGTGCCTGTGAAGAACATATCTCTGATACAATGCAGGGCAGGTCAGCTGGGTCCTGGTGACGACTTCCTGCTTCAGCCGGTGTGACTTCCTCTGCCCTAACAAGTGACTGACTGACACTTCCAGGCCATTTCCTCCATCAGATAGTGGATCAGATACTCCAATACACACAAAGGTGAAGGCCCTGTCTGCTCACTCTGTCCTGGTTTCAGTCCAGGGATCAACAAAGGATTTTTTTTATCAATTACAACTGCAACAACAGGCTACACATAGAGGGATTATCTGTTTACAATAAGATGTTGACAATAATCTGTTTTGGTTTTATGTTCAAAAACACTGATCGGATTAGAGAGGAGAGTTTAAGATTAAAGCTCTGATATGTCAAAATCAGGTTTAGAGAAAAAAACATAAAGATTATACATTGTATACATAAAATATAGTAAGTGATATTTTGGTTTAAAAATGGTGTCCAGACCACATTCATTATTCAGGGTCAGAGTCCAAAAAACTATTCAGTGGCCATTGAATATTCTACATACTGTTTCTTATTTTCCTTTAAAGTGAGTATAAACTGTGATAGAACCTAAAATACTTTGTTTTGGATCCAGAAAGGTTTCAAGTGTAATAAGAACAGGAAGGAACTTCACTGAAAATACTGAAACATTGAAAAAAACAGAACAAGTGTAGATGACATGGATTTTCTCCGTTGTGTTGTGCAACATGCTGGTGGTTCTGAGGATGCTCTCAACCTGCAGCTTTGACTCTGTTCTCTACTGCCTTTGATTAACTAGAGCCAGTCACTGCAGATCAAAGTGTGTGTGTGTGTGTGTGTGTGTGTGTGTGTGTGTGTGTGTGTGTGGTGTGTGTGTGTGTGTGTGTGTGTGTGTGTGTGTGTGTGTGTGTGTGTGTGTGTGTGGAGAACAATGACATGTTTAGGTGTCTTCTCCCTCAGGCTCTCAGCACACTGAAAAACTGAAACATTGACTTTATTGAAATGCAACAGATTTCACATAACTGTATTAGGTTAGTAGAAAGCAATAATATTAAGTTGATTTTTATCTAAACTTAATATTATTGCTTGTAACTAACCTAATACAGTTATGTGAAATCTGTTGACATAATACATTTAATTAAAGTCAACAAAAAATAATATGTTTGTGGGTCAATAAATAGAGAATTTCTTAAATACTACAAAAAATATGTTTTACCAAGCTCTCTAATCTATCAAATAGTTCAGTTTACCATAAACACAGATTGAAGTTCAATCTTAAAGGTTTTATCGTCAGATGCACAACAGTTACAGCACAACTTAAAATACAAAGAAAAATACATTTTACCATAGACATACTGGTGCAATTACAGTTTGGAAAAAAAAGAAAATAGATAAAAGAAAATAATAATAACTAAATACATTTATAAATAAATAAATCTGGATAAAATCATACAGATTATAAATTGTATACATAAAATATATTAAGTGATGTTCTGTCCAGATCACTTCATCAAAGGTTGGGAAATCGTGGAGTCCAAAAGACGAAACAGTGTCAAATTAATATCGATTAATGTTCTCCCTTCTTTTGTGATGCTACTATGATACTGGTGGGACCAGACCTGATCCCAGGTCTGGTCCTCACTGAACCTGAAGCTGAAGATCCTTTTGATGATGATTGGATCCGATTGAAAAGGGATCACGACCTAATCTTAGCGTCTGTCATGAAGTTTCATTGTTTTCAGTTTTGTCCGTACACGTTTCGTATTCCTCAATATTTAATCAAATAATCAGAATTATTGGAAAATTAGATGGTAGTTTCTTTCTTTGAGCTAAACTAATATCCTATGATCAGCATCGTCATTAGAAGGCATTCCTTGTCTTATTTCTTTTTCACAGGATTCCCACCATGAGTCAGGTAACAATCCTAATCATAATCAAATATTTGCATGCCTATTCAAGCAGAAAAACATGAATCTGCTGTTTAGCATTGTTTTCTGACCCCGCTCACCCCCACCCCAACCTGTTCGCAGACACTGGATTCAGACTGGCTAACAGTACAGCTCCCCCCACTGCTGCTCCAGCATACAGCACTCAGTGAGCTCTGTGTTTAGTGATGGAGGAACAACTGTCATAACCATGGGGAGGAGCAACACAGATACCCAAGGCTGCATTTCAAAGAATAGAGTGGAACAATTTGCACCTGTTTATGAGACCGATATATGATTGGTTGGGGATTCCTTTAATTGATCATTTATTAAAAATGATTTAAAAAATGTTAATGTACTTTGAGTCTGCATACAAATAAGTCAATAATGTCGCTTTAAGATGAAGGGTTTTTTATAACCAATTGTGGTCATTTTTCATGTTTCAGATCAATGGAATACGTGCTATAATACTAGCTGAATTTTGATCTTACAACCCAAGATAACTAGGTGATGTCAAAATAGAATTATAACCACATTTAAATGCGAAAGAGGTCAGCTAGTTCTAAGTCACTGATAGGTTCACCCAGCCTGGTATACACGTTTAATAGTGTTCTTTGAATTACTTAAATCCAGCGCACAACATAATTGTTCGTTTCTTCAATAGTATACTGATGATCTTTGGGTTCGGCATTGATGGTGGACAAAACAAGACATTGTAATAGACAGTGTTTCAAATATTTCATGGACCAAATATACAATTATTTGATTAATAATAATCAGTAACACAGTAGCAATTTCAATACATACAAGTCAAAGTCCCAGATGAAAACTGTTTTGATCCCCAAAAAAGTATCAAATGTAAGTTCCAATAATGAGGATTTGCATCCATTAACATACAAGCATTTTAATATTGTAGTCAGCCAGGGTGGTGCTAATTTGACATACTCAATGCACAATATACACAATGTATCGTAATACTATTTAACCCTTAGATGCATAAGTGGGTCTTTTTTGACCCGGTGAGGTGGTTTTCTTGAAGTATCTTTGTAATTACATTTTTTTTATCATTTCATATTCCAGCTATTCCTCAAAAAACATGTTTTGGATATCATGCCATTCAAATGTTTTATTTAGATTTTAAGAAATTGTAGTTTTTGTATTAATACCCCAAGCTTCCATAAGTGGGTCAAAAATGACCCGCATACGTTTTTTTTCAAAATGTAAAAAAAATGTCTAAAATTATAAATAGTGAAAAATGTAATATAAAATATTTCTAGTGTGAACCACAATATAATACTAAATATTATACAAGTGATTTTTCTTAACCAAAACGACAAAAATGGCATAAAAACACATATTATTCTAATACGGGTCCTTTTTGACCCACTTATGGAAGAGTGTAGGGTCCAGTCACTCGTGCATAATGACTAGCTTCCAAATAAATGTCCCTTTAAAATATAGGGAAGTATGTGGCACATTAATACTCAAGTAAAGTTAGAGGTACTCAAGTGCAATATTCGTCCACCACGTTTCAAAATATATAAAGTATTTTCAGATACTAATTAGAATTAGGTTTATTCTCAAACCTCATGTCTTAGCCAAAACATGGCTCTCTCTGCACTGAAAAAACTGAAACGTTGACTTTAATTAAACTCAGGTTAATTGAAAGCAATAATATTAAGTAAAATATTTCAATACAAATAGTAGGTTCAACTTAATATTATTGCTTTCAACTAAACTAATACAGTTATGTGAAATGTGTTTGCATAATATATTTAATTAGAGTAGACGTTTCAGTTTTTTCAGTGTGTGCTGTCTGTGTCTGTGAGGGTCAGTGTGTTGGTTAGTTTCAGCGCTCTGTATTTAAAGGGATTCTGCAGAGCTGCTTCACTGACAGCTCTCACAGGAATCACCTCGACAGCGTGGCACCCTGCTCCCCCCCCCCCACCCAGCAAGGGGCCTGTTTTGGGCAACTTCTTTATTGCCTTGCAAATACCCGGCACTCACATAGAGGGTAATATGCAGCAAAAATAAAGAGGAGCGAAACTCAAGCTCTAGGGTATGTGAAACTATTGTCAGGCACAGACAATGGAAAACCAACATTGGCTGGAAGGGGTAATTTGAGTCTCCAATCTGTTCGACTTTATGTGCTGATAAGAGACGGGGCTCTGCTGGCGCTTTAGCCACCCCAGAATACAGTAAACACAAACTGTGAGCCAGAGTAGGTCATTGAGAGTCTTCCCTGCCTCGGGCTTAACATGACACTTAAGTACTACTACAAGGGGAGAAAGAAAAGGCAAGGCTGCACACATTACAAACTGCCTCTATTCTCCACTCCCAGGCTGAAATGTCAGAGCCATTCTTTCAGTGAGGAGAGAAGGGGTGGGGTGGAGGTGGGCCAGACAAAAGGCTGGGGATTCTATGGTGATTTGTTGCATTTTCATTATAACTACTTTGATTGTGCAGGGGAGGTAATCATGGATCTAAACAGGGCCTGAAAGTAACTGTTTTCCAAGTGTGTAACCTGAAGCGCTCACTCTCTCCCCCCGCCTCCACAAACGAAGCTGTGTTTCCTGCATGATAATCCCACCTGCTGACAAATCAAAGACAGTTTCAAACATACACTTAGAGCCTTAAAAGGAATCAATCCCAACAGGGCAGGAAACAAGGACAACAGGGGGAGTCAAAAGGACACAAGAGGGAAATGATGAAAAGAGCTTATTTCCTGCGTGCGCTTCATTTATTGACATTTATCGAATAAGATGACCAGCTGAGACAGGTCACATCAAATGATTTACATGACACAGGAGCGAATAATGCAACAAATGTTAAATATTAAATCAGCTCTCTTGGATTATTCATTTCTGTACTGTACTGCAGGTTTCTCACTGCTGTGTCATCTACATATTGCAGGAGCTTTTGATTATAATTGTTATTTACAGTATTTGAGTCTGTGGTGACCTACGAGTGTTCACAGTGTGAGGTGGCCATGAAAGCAGAAGTGGTTCAGATCTCCATCATCACTCTCCTTGATATAAGTGTTCTAATTCCTCCATTAGCAGAACTGTACAAATCTCACAATACCATTGATTGATATGAAGGAGGTTATTCTTTTAATAACCACACAGTCTTACTTTAAGCAAGCCAAGGTAAGAAGCATTAAAAAGGCTTTACTGTATGTGTCACTGTTCACTTTTCAAGTCAGACTACACACAGAACAACTTTGACAAAAATGTTAACCTACATGAGAAATAAATTAATTCAAGCAAGTCTCAGCTCTCTGAATGCTGATAATACGCTAAATTGATTTTCTTTACAGTATTAATTGTATTGCTATTTTCTAATAAATGTGGTGCATTTTTTTTAACGTTGACTCTAATTAAATGTATCTTGACAACAATATTTCACATAACTGTATTAGGTTAGTTGAAAGCAATGATATTAAGTTGAACCTAATATTTTTAATTTAAACTTAATATTAATGCGTTCAACATACTAATACAGTTATGTGAAATCAGTTGACATAATACATTTAATTAAAGTCAACGTTTCAGTGTATTTCACTCTCTCCAGTGTGGTTCTTTCTCTCCCGACCTCCTGAGGCTGGTATAAAGGTTCTGCTATATTCTGGTAGCGTGTCATACATTGTACACGATCACAACAAATAGAACGTGCACAAAGAGAAAGAGCAGAGGGAGGGGATATTTGAACCGAGACGGGGCTTGTCATGCTATTGGACCAGGTCCATTTCAGCCAGATAACAATGCCAGGTCGGGAGACATTTTGCCTGTCAGGCCACTTAGGCTGAGCAGACAAAGAGGTGAAACAAATCCTGCAGAGGCTACAAAGCTGCAATCCCTCCCTCAGACAGCCGGCCTCCTCCCTCCGCTCTCCGCTGGCAGCCGCCACTAGATTAAATAGCTGCTGTTAATTATACCTGGATTGTGAGGCGTTCAGGCCCCGTGGTTAGCAGCTATCCATCAACCCCCCACCATTATTCAGAGGGCTGGATCAGCCTGCATGGTGGACAGTAGTATGTGCACTGGACAAAACGAGCCACTAAATAAAGCTGTGAGTTTAACTGTGTCTTTTTATCATGTGGTTGCACATGAGAGGCCTCATTTGGTTTTGGAAATTACCGTTATTAGTGTTACAAAGACATACAAATAGCTACACAGTTATACACTGAATTAACGTGTAACAATACTGTGTGTGTGTGTGTGTGTGTGTGTGTGTGTGTGTGTGTGTGTGTGTGTGTGTGTGTGTGTGTTTGTGTGTGTGTGTGTGTGTGTGTGTGTGTGTGTGTGTGTGTGTGTGTGTGTGTGTGTGTGTGTGTGTGTGTGTGTGTGTGTGTGTGTGTGTGTGTGTGTGTCTTCATAACTCCATATATTGCAGGGAACAAAAAGCTCTTTATCATTATACATATTTTCCGTGATGGAGCTCTTGAACAGTTTCCCCTTCTCCGTCGTGTCCTCTTGTTCCAGCTGGAGATATTGTTTTTTACATCAAAAAACAAAACCTGCCTTGTAGCTTTAATGTGAAGCATGGGGTGTAACAATAAGATGATAATATGACAAAGCTCGCCCCTCAAACACTGCACTCGTTAAAAGAACAACAGGAATGGAAAAAAAATGCAATACCTTTTATTCCCAAGCTCTCAGAGTTGGTTGGCACTCTCGTGATTGAGGCTGGGCTCTGTTTAATTAATTTCAGGCTTGATGGAATGAGTGGGGCTTATGCCTCTGGCACCGGGCTGACACACCGGCCCTTTAAGCCTCAAACTCATTGCCATAATGTGCTGGAGGAAAACCCTGCAGAGAGGAGGAACCCGCAGGCCCTCGATCTTATCACTGCCACGGCCACTCCTTCCTGATTTAGACCCCGTAAGGCGACACCGGTCTGTGGAGATGGGACCGTGGGTGTCTATGTTTTGTCATTGATTAATATGCAAAGTGTCAATTGATCTATACATGCACTCAAAAAACGCAGACACACACACACACCTCTGGTTTGACTCTTCCTCACAAGTCATCATCATTCCATGAAGTCATGAAAACCCATGAGCCTGATCTTACAGAAGATGTATCTGAAGTAAGGGAGCTATTGTTCATATCCCAGAGGTTTATGAATGTTCTGAACCTAAATGATACAGCTTCACTTTTCTTTTCAGCAGTAGTGATCTGGCAAAAAAGTATCATTTTTAAATATATGCATCCCATAAGAACCAGGCAAAAACAATGAATCGTATAACATACTATCAATACATCAACATGGTCTTACATACCTGCTACACACAATATGAGAGCGTCATGCATCATGGCCAAAATAAACAACATGATCCTGAAATATATAGAGAATTCAGAAAAATTAAATAAATACAAAATATTTTTCAACTTTTGTTGTTTTGTGTTTTGTCTGTTAATCTATCTGTCACATTTTAAATGATTAAGGAATTATTTGTTTGATATTTGCTTTGATTAAAGATCCTGGCATTAATAGTTTTAATGAAATGAATTATAAGCTGCTTAGAGCTGTTAGGAAGGTAAACAGGTCATACATTCCTCTCTAATATCTATTCTATAGAGCTATGAAAACATCGCTGTTAAACTACTGGATTTACAGTATTTAAGTTTCTCAGGCAAAACGACAATTTACAACATTACATTTCAAAACATCATAATGAAGTCAATGAAACCTCTGTTAACGTTTGCCGTTAGCCATTAGCTGTTAGCTCTGTTATTTAGCCAAGCAGGACAGTGCTGCTAACAGCTGCTAACAGCTAACAGATACATTTAACTATCTCTCCTCTTGCTGATTTTACCACAGATGTGTTGTTTATATTATAGCTGCTAAGAAGTATTTACACATAGCCTACAAGCATATACAAATCCCTTCCAAACCTTTACTGTGGAAGAATAGACTCCATTAGCTTCACAATATTATCTATTAGTGTTGTTTACATGGAATCAATGTTGACAACGTTTTTGATAATAATACCACATTTCATTTAATCGTTTATTTGAAGAGGGACAATGCACTTTGATGAACATTTTTAACAATTAATGCTTCAAAATGTAAATATGCCGGATTTGAGCTTTTAGCTAATTTCCATCCGTAGTCCCTCAGTGGATAGTCCGGATTTCAAGCTCTGCTTTAATAGTTGGTCTCTAGATTTCATGAGATTCCTGCATTGTAGACTCAGATTCAGTGACATAGCTTAGTTGAAACACCCAAATATCTGTGCAATCTTCATTGCGTTAATACTTTCCAAAATCATTTACAATACCACTGTCATGGCAAGTGATTTCACTCCTGAGAACAACTTATTTCGCAAATGACAATACAGTTTATACAGATAGAAGCAAGTTCAAGCTCAAAAAATGTTGTGAAATCTAAATATGGTGGAAGGTTCCAAGTCAAAACGTGTCAAAGAGATATGAGTGTGTGGATAGGCCATGTGTGTACAATCAATTTCAGAAGTATCAAAGCAATACTACTGTGACATATTTTCTTTTACCTTTAATGTGTGTTCATTTTCCAGCTTCTGATCACTCTGCATCACTGGCTTTTTGAGGGAAGCTGTTTTGAACAAAATCTTAATATGAAGCAGACGCTCCGCTTTTTTTTTTAAAGTGATAAAACGAGACGGACAGTTGTGGATGGCAGAAATGTGGAGAAAATAATATAAATATGCATTCCATTACATTTGGGAGAATTGAATTCAGGGCAAATAATTTGAGAGATGAGCCACCGCTGAAACGATGGTCTTAATGGACAGGTGTCCACTTAAAATCTCTGGCAAAGCTAAGACTAATGGATTGCTTTATATGCAGCACATTCAGAGAATGGAAAAGGGATTGGGAGAGCTTAAGCGCTTGAAGCACCCTGCATGCACAGATCTCTGCATAAATACACTGCTTTAATTTCCACAACTCGTGCGTTTGTCGGATGTAACCTTTTTCCAGCAGTGTTTCAGGACAATGAAAATGAACCTGACTGTCACACAGACCAGAGGAAAAAAAACTGTGGCATGATGAAGACCAGTACATGTGATCTATTAAATGGGTTTTCAATGTTTTTGTTTATTTTTCCCTGCTGAATTAATACCAAACTGTTGCCTGGTTGCATTGTGAAGGCCTATGTTTGTAGCTTGCTGTACATGATGTTCACGACGCTAGATACTCGCATATTACATACACAAGGATCTCTTGAAAAACCTAAATGACAATATCAGTGTTTCAAATGTTAATTTACTTTTTTTTTCAAATAACTACTGGCAAATTCATTTCAGCCTTTCAAATATTTTTCACACTTACCATACCACTGTTGGATTCCAGGTAGTATGTAAAATATAATAAAGCAGTGCTAATCTTAATTTATAAATATATTTCCAAACACTAGTAATAATGTGAAAATATTGAAAGCAGACATTTTTCACTTTGAAATTCATTTAATCCATAAAAAAGTTGTAACAACAACAAAACAGTTCTAATGAAAAAGAAACGGTGTGCTATGAACAATTGCTGATCGGCTGAATCATGCAAAAGCCCTGATATTGTCCTTTAATATAATATATGTTAAAGTAAAACCTAAACACAATAATGTATGGACACGGCACCATGCATTTAAGTGTCAGATTCACTGCCAGAATAATATAACGGCTTGAAAGTAAATCTTATTCTTCCACATTTTAATGTTAAGAGAATATGAATAATGGAAAGATTCCAGATGCATCTGCTCTAATCGGGAAGCCATAGCGTTCTAGAGGACCATAAGCCTGTAAAGTAACGATATGCCTCTCCACACTGCCCTTACCTACAGTGAAGAGAGCATGTCTGCACTCCAGCCCGCTATTGCAGGGGGACGCACACTATAGGATCAAGTAGCAGCTTTATTGGGTCTCTTCTCACTCTGATAATGTCAGTTGCAGGTCTGAGGGGGGGGCTGATGATCTGAATCAGTAGTCCTCTGAGCAGTCCCCATATAACTGACTTGATGTACCCTTCACAGCGTGCTCACACCTGCCGTATGTATGCACGGACATGGAGGCAGGCTGCTAACTGCTACGACTGCTTCTCCAACGCTTCTCACCTGTATGACTATGTATAGCACTGGCACACAAAAAAACATCTCACTACACATGTACTAAATATACATTTTATTACAACCACCAACATTAAATTAAATTAAATCAAGTTATCTCATGATGTCATCTAGTGGTCATGCTGTCTAACTGCAAAAAATGTAATTTAAATAGAGTTAAAGAGTTGGTAACTAAAGTGAAGAAGGGTAAAAAGTTCAGTTATCATGCTCCACCTCCTGACCCTGTGTTACTGCATGCTGAGTGGTGCCACTTCCTGTGTGTGCAGTGTGCAGCCTTGTGCAAGTGGAGGCATGACACATGCAACAAAACTTAAATAAATCTATATCAGTTCAGCTTTCAAAGTGATGAATGGGGCAAATGGTTACAAGGTTTAAAGAGGTTTTATTGTCATCTGCACAGTAGCTACAGTGTAGTTATGGCAATGAAATCTTAAGTCCCAAGCTCCTCCAACA